>APFE031049308.1:161625-397424 GCA_000404065.3 Pinus taeda | reverse complement strand
ATTAATACAAAATGAATCACTTTACTTTCTATTTTAATTAAAAATATTTATTTATATACTCATATTAATTGTCAATACATTTCTATTTGTTTTAGTTATCCCAAGTTGCTTTTTATCTAAAACTATGCTGTGAGCCATGTGGTTACCAATGATATATGACTATAGTTCAAGGAAGCGTGTAACTCCCACTGGCGTATGTAAGTTTGTCTTATTTGGCCATAAAGGGTATCATTATTCTTTCTTATGTGGACTGACTTGAATTTGCACAGAACATATAGTGGGCATCTCTACATTGTTGTCTACCCTTTGCAGACACAGACACATAGTCACGTGCACAGACATTTATGTATGGATCATATAAGGTTATTAAAAAATAAATAAAATTTTAACAATATTAATTTATTTATTTTAACTATCAGAGTTGAAGGGTTTTTGTTTCTTTGTAATTTGAATCCCTGCCAATAATTATAACAATACAAAGAAAGTCATTATCAAGGAATAATTCATGAGTTGTTTTTAGTTTTTTCCAATTTAGTTTTGAGCCTAAATCCCACATTATAAGATATAATAATATAAATAATATAATAAATTTATTATTAAAGAAATTTTTTTGAGTTGTTTATTTTGCTTTTTTGGAGAATTTTGTGAAATTGAATTCAACTTTATTATTATCTTAAATTAAAAATTCTAACAAAATAAATTAAAATTAATAAAGCTCCAAAATATAATTATGTTTTTATATACTTTCATGGTAACCTTATTATTATCCTAGACTAAAAATTTCAACAAGGATTTTCAAACATGATATCATTATACACATTACCAATATTTGATATCTCACCTCTTTCTCAATATTAAAACGTTTACTTGTTTAGCAATTAATCATAATATCATTTCCACACTCTAATATTTTTTACAAGGTGAACATAACTGGAATCCATATTTTATTTTTAAGTTAACACCCTAAAAATGGTTTTTATCAAAAATTTTAATTTTCACTTGGTTAATATATTGAGATGCTATTTTTTTTGGTAAGTGTAGTAGAATTTTTATTTGTTCATTTGCAAAAGCATGTTACATCTATGAAAGATATTCTATGGCCTCAGCCTGCTCAGTGGGAAATCAGGTTTGTTGGTTATCAGAACACATTATAAGTCATCTAAAATCTGAGGTTCTTAACTCTTTCACACTCAGCCTTATAGGCCTGAATGTCTATAAACCAGTTAATCCTTAACATGTTAACATAAGTACTACTAATTGACACATACATCATCAAAAGTAACGAAAAGACACTCCTTGCTACTATTCATCAAAGGACTCCACTAGAGCTGGGTCCTTAGCACTGGAACCTGGTAATTCTGATTGAGGAAGGCACTAAATGCGCTTCTCTGTAATATCCTCAACTCGGAATATTCCTTAAACCCCAGCAAAAACTCCAACCAAATATGTGCAAATGATATAATAACCCAGAAGTGATAAAATAACAATGGAACAACATATAATAATGTAAACCGGAAATATAAGCAGATACACAAGAAATGCAGCGAGAAAATGCTAAGCCATTTTATTATACTGAGCAATAAAATGAGTACAAGAGGTGACTAGACAGATGGCACCTCGACTTGCACAAGGCAAGTGAAGAAATACTCTCAGAATGACAAGAATGGCCTCTCTACGTGGATGTTGCTACTGTGCTATTGTTGCTGCTAGAAAACAAATGATGATTTGGGGTTGTTCCCCTCCTCAGAAAACGTTGAAACTCTAGATTCGGGCTCTACTCAAGAAACCCAGAAAAAACTAGGAAGCTTTCTTGGAATGGTTTCCCCCGAAAAACACCCCCTTGGGGTTTTGTGCAGTTCCCTAAAGCCCTACGCTGCCACTAAAAAAAACTCCTCTAAACTTTGCCTGAAACACTACCTGAAACCCTGCCAAAAATCCTCCAATGAGACGAGCTGGACCCCTGCTCAATCACCCAGCATAAATCCACCTGCAAACCCCAATCCTGCACTACAACCCAAAAAGAACCGTGTCCCTCTCCAAGTACTGCGTAGTCCAAAATGATGCTAAAACTGCTGCTGGAATGCTGATGAAACTACTGCTGAAACACCAAAGGAAATACCTTGCTTGAGCAGGCACTCGAAGTCCCCCGGGGCTAAGGGTAAGATCTCCAAACGAAGACACTCAATGCACTAAACAATGTTGCAGACTAGCTAAACAGCCAGCATGCTCAGAAGTCGAAACGACTAGCTCAAAATTCACATAACTAAATGATCCCAAATGAGGTGGTTCCTCTCTATTTTATAGCCTCTCCCTCTCACAACCCCTAGGCTCACCTTCTCTTGCGTGATCCCCTTCTTTCCATGTGTTCCTTCCCTCCTACGCAGTCCCTCCATGTGTCTGCGTGGACCCCATTCCTGTGTCCCCCTTTGGCCCCCATAAGTCACAACATTGTGCTACCTAGGAAGTGACTTTTTATTCTAAAGTGAGTTATGTTCCCCCTTCCTCACCTTTTTTATTTACAAATAACTATAGAAGGCAAAATTTGAACAAAATCGAATATTCTAATTAGCCATAGCTAATTAGGAATATTACAGTCTCCCCCAGCAAAATGTTTCTTGTCCTCAAGCAACTGAAGTAATGGATGCTGTAAGATCTTCTCACTCTCCCAAGTGGCATCCTCATCCGGCAAATTTTTCTACCTCAGTAAGTATTCCCGGGTTGTCCTGCTCTGCAGCCACCTCTCCCTAGTGTCAATGATAGCCTCTGGCTATAATACCAAATGTTCGTCATCATCCATGGGTGGTAGCTCATGTTATATACCCAGGGGGGATAATATGGGGTACCAAGGGAGGTACCCAAGGTAATAATGTAATAATAGGATGGGCCATAGTAATAAATAAGCTGGTTAACCCATATCATGTAAGGGACCACAAGCAGTTAGTAATAATGTAATGGGCCCATGGTATTAGTCGATGGTATGAGGGAACCATGGTAATGATCCATGGTATTGTATGTATGAGGCCTATATAGAGGCTAGAGACTCCACATGGAGATAGGCCAAGCAATATTGTCAAGGAATATTGTATGAATAGGCATATGGCTTGTGGAGTGTTCTCCTTCCTTAAGGAGTGAATGTATGGTGTTACCCTACCTTAAGGGTTTGATATCAATAAAGAGTAATTTCATATTATTTTTGGGTTTATTTGCATTGTCTTATATTTTAATATTAGATCTATAATATTTCTGGGTTAGATCTATAACAAGTGGTATCAGAGCTATAAAAAGTGGTAGCAGAACCATAACAAGTGGTATCAGAGCACTTTCTTGGGCAAAAAAGTGGAGAAGTTTTTTTTTATTTTTTGCAGGATTTCAGGGGCGATGAGTTTGTAGATCAGATTTGTACGTTTTGGTGCAAGATTTGCAAAATATAATTGCGGATCTGGATTCTATGTGAAAAAATACCCGATTTCAACAAAAAAAATCGGTCAAATCAGAGTCCGGATGAAGGAGATATCGCTGATTTAAAAATTAGTGGGGTTGCAGACAATTTTTCGGGGCAGCGAATTTGTGGCGTAGACCTGGATGTCTTGGTGCAAGATCTACAAAATCTAATTGTAGATCTGGATTATTTGTGAAAAAATACTCAATTTCTAAAAAAATATCAGTCGAAATCGGAGTTCGGATGAGGGAGATATCTCTGATTTAAAATCAACGATTTTTCAATAATTTTTTGTGACGGCAGGAGAACTGTAGCGCGAATCGGAAATTCCAGTACCTAGATCGGGATTTCTATCACATGGATAGATGCATAATGATTGTTCCATTTCTGAAAATAGGTCATAATAGGGATTCTGAGCAATATTGACTAAACTGTGCCAATTTCAAATTTTCGCCAAGTGAATTTTTTCAAAACCCTCTTCATGGCGATTCTATGTTTTATAGGAAAAGATAATGGTCCTACTATTGAAGAATACATAAAAGCACAAAAGTCATTATGGGCACACCATTGGAGATTTTTTGTAGTGGGTGATTTTGAAGATGAGGCAGCCACATGGTGGGAATTACTTAACCAAAAGAAGTGTTCCAACCTGCCCGATGAAGAATTTGAAAAATTACTCTTAGACAGATGGTCTCATGCCAGAAAACAAGATAAGGAGAAACATGTGCGGCTATTTCCTACTAGTATATCCTTATTGCAGGTTCATGGATTGATTCAGAAAGAGAGGATCATTGTTTCTATAAATCCTAGCTGCAAACATAATTTTATCAATGTTAATTTGGCAAAAAAATTGCAAGTTCCAGCAAAACACATTGAAAACACACAGGTGGATGATGAGGATGTTCAAGTGTATAAGGATTTGAAGATTTGTATGAATAAGTATGTGTTGTATGGTGATTTTTATACTTCAGAGACAGATAATATGGATATTGTTTTGGGATACCCATGGATGGAATCAGTGGGTACTATCAACATTAATGTGCAGAAGAAATTCCTGAAGCTCTGGTATAAAAAGAAGAAAATTACATTACAGGATATTTCCATCAATAAACAAGTAGAGTACATGGAAGCTAAAGCAAAAGATGTTCCAAAGACTGACATATCAGATGATGAACTAGTGATGATTGACGATCAAACACAAACAGAGGCTGAAGCATAAAAGGTTACAAGTGTTGATACATCAGATGAGGGCTCAGTGGTAGAAGTAATATTGGAATATAAGACACCACAACAGGCACCACATTATAACAGTCAGGCTCCAGTAAGGGGTGAATTAAAGAAAAAGACACCGTGGGTTAAAACTTCAACATATCATCACCCACATCACCCCACAAGATAACCATCAAGATGACAACCAAATAGCCACAAGGACAACAACCCCCGCATGACAGATAGAGAGGAGCGAAGATCCACCTACTAGACATCAACACAGAAGAGCTACCATGGTCAACTTCCATCTCAAGCGAGCGAGGCACCAGCGAAATCGAGGGTTCACTTTTCTCTTGGATGGCTAGATGCACGTGCATGGTACCAGTGGACTACTCTTTTGAGTAGATCTTATTATTTGTGTTCTTCCCATGTTTCAGGGACGAAACATGCTAGGGGGTGTGGAATGTTATATACCTAGGGGGGATAATATGGGGTACCAAGGGAGGTACCCAAGGTAATAATGTAATAATGGGATGGGCCATAGTAATAAATAAGGTAGTTAACCCATATCATGTAAGGGACCACAAGTAGTTAGTAATAATATAATGGGCCCATGGTATTAGTCGATGGTATGAGGGAACCATGGTATTGTATGTATGAGACCTATATAGAAGCTAGAGATTCCACATGGAGAGACGTATAAGTATGTGTTGCATGGTGATTTTTATACTTCAGAGATGGATAATATGGACATTGTTTTGGGATATTCTTGGATGGAATCTGTGGGTACTATCAATATTAATGTGCAAAAATAATTCTTGAAGCTCTGGTATAAAAAGAAAAAAATTACATTACAGGATATTCCATCAATAAACAGGTATAGTCCAAGGAAGCTGAAGCAGAAGATGTTCTAGGGACTGACATATCAGATGATGAGCCAGTGATGATCGATAATCAAACACAAACAGAAGCTGAAGGAGAAAAGGTTACAGGTGCTGATACATCAAATGAGGGCTCAGTGGTGGAAGTAATATTGGAAGATAAGACACCACAACAAGCATCACAACATAATAGTCAGGCTCGAGTAAGGGGTGAATTAAAGAAAAAGACACCGTGGGTTAAAAATTCAACATATCATCACCCACATTACCCCACAAGACAACCATCAAGATGGAAACCAATTAGCCACAAGGACAACAACCCCCGCAGGACAGATAGAGAGGAGCAAAGATCCACCTACTACACATCAACATAAAAGAGCTACCACGGTCAACTTCCATCTCAAACGAGCGAGGCACCAGTGAAATTGAGGGTTCACCTTTCTCTTGGATGGCTAGATGCACGTGCATGGTAGCAATGGACTACTCTTTTGCGTAGATCATATTATTTGTGTTTTTCCCATGTTTCGGGGACGAAACATGCTAAGGGAGTGGAATGTTATATACCTAGGGGGGATAATATGGGGTACAAAGGGAGGTACCCAAGGTAATAATGTAATAATGGGATGGGCCATAGTAATAAATAAGGTGGTTAACCCATATCATGTAAGGGACCATAAGTAGTTAGTAATAATGTAATGGCCCATGGTATTAGTTCGATGGTATGAGGGAACCATGATAATGATCCATGGTATTGTATGTATGAGGCCTATATAGAGGCTAGAGACTTTACATGGAGAGATGTCAAGAAATATTGTCAAATAATATTGTATGAACAGGGATATGGCTTGTGGAGTGTTCTCCTTCCTTAAGGAGTGAATGTATGGTGTTTCCCTACCATAAGGGTTTGATATCAATAAATAAACAATTTCTATCTATTTCTATATTATTGTTTCTTGGGTTTATCTATATTATCTTCTATTTTCAGATTAGATCTATAACAAGTGGTATCAGAGCACTTTCTTGGGCAAAAAAATGGAGATTTGTTTTTTTAATTTCTTGCAGGATTTCAGGGGTGATGAGTTTGTAGACCATATATGTATGTTTTGGTGCAATATTTGTAAAATCTAATTATAGATATGGATTCTATGTGAAAAATACCTGATTTCGAAAGAAAATCGGTCGAATCGGAGTCCGGATGAAGGAGATATCGCTGATTTAAAAATCAGTGGGGTTGCAGACGAATTTGCGGTGAAGATCTGGATGTATTGGTGCAAGATATGCAAAATATAATTGTAGATCTGGATTCTTTGTGAAAAAATACTCAATTTCAAAAAAGAAATCAATCGAATCGGAGTCCGGATGAGGGAGATATCACTGATTTAAAATTAGGTATTTTTTAGTATTTTTTTGTGACAGCGGGAGAAGTGCAGCACGAATCGGAAATTCTAGTACCTAGATCCGGATTTCTATCACATGGGCAGATGCAGAATGATTGTTCCATTTCGGAAAATAGGTCATAATAGGGATTCTGAGCAATATTGACTAAACTGTGCCAATTTCAAATTTTCGTCAAGTAAGTGAATTTTTTCAAAACCCTCTTCATGGCGGTTCTATGTTTTACAGGAAAAAATAATGGTCCTACTATTAAAGAATACATAAAAGCACAAAAGTCATTATGGGCACATCATTAGAGATTTTTTGTAGTTGGTGATTTTGAAGATGAGGCAGCCACATGGTGGGGATTACTTAACCAAAAGAAGTGTTCCAACTTGCCTGATGAAGAATTTGAAAAATTACTTTTAGACAGATGGTCTCATGCCAGAAAACAAGATAAGGAGAAACATGTGGGGCTATTTCCTACTAGTATATCCTTATTGCAGGTTCATGGATTGATTCAGAAAGAGAGGATCATTGTTTCTATAAATCCTACTTGCAAGCATAATTTTATCAATGTTAATTTGGCAAAAAAATTGCAAGTTCCAGTAAAACACATTGAAAACACACAGGTGGATGATGAGGATGTTCAAGTGTATAAGGATTTGAATATTTGTATGGATAAGTATGTGTTGCATGGTGATTTTTATACTTTAGAGACGGATAATATGGATGTTGTTTTGGGATACCCATGCATGGAATCAGTCGGTACTATCAATATTAATGTGCAAAAGAAATTCCTGAAGCTCTGGTATAAAAAGAAGAAAATTACATTACAGGATATTTCTATCAATAAACAGGTAGAGTACATGGAAGTTGAAGCAAAAGATGTTCCAGGGACTAACATATCAGATGATGAACTAGTGATGATTGATAATCAAACACAAATAGAGACTGAAGCAGAAAAGGTTACAGTTGTTGATACATCAGATGAGGGCGTAGTGGTAGAAGTAATATTGGAAGATAAGACACCACAGCAGGCACCACAACATAACAATTAGGCTCCAGTAAGGGGTGAATTAAAGAAAAAGACACCTTGGGTTAAAACTTCAACATATCATCACCCACATCACCCCGCAAGACAACCATCAAGATGGCAACCAATTAACCACAAGGACAACAACCACCGTAGGACAGATAGAGAGGAGCAAACATCCACCTACTACACATCAATGCAGAAGAGCTACCATGATCAACTTCTATCTCAAGCGAGCGAGGCCCCAGTGAAATCGAGGGTTCACCTTTCTCTTGGATGGCTAGATGCACGTGCATGGTACCAATGGACTACTCTTTTGAGTAGATCTTATTATTTGTGTTCTTCCCATGTTTCGGGGACGAAACATGCTAAGGGGGGTGGAATGTTATATACCTGGGGGGATAATATGGGATACCAAGGGAGGTACCCAAGGTAATAATGTAATAATGGGATGGGCCATAGTAATAAATAAGGTGGCTAACCCATATCATATAAGGGATCACAAGTAGTTAATAATAATGTAATGGGCCCATGGTATTAGTCGATGGTATGAGGGAACCATGGTAATGATCCATGGTATTGTATGTATGAGGCCTATATAGAGGCTAGAGACTCCACATGGAGAGAGGTCAAGGAATATTGTCAAGGAATATTTTATGAACAGGCATATGGCTTGTGGAGTGTTCTCCTTCCTTAAGGAGTGAATGTATGATGTTACTCTACCTTAAGGGTTTGATATCAGTAAAGAGTCATTTCATATTATTTTTGTGTTTATTTGCATTGTTTTATATTTTCATATCAGATCTATAATATTTCTGGGTTAGATCTATAACAAGTGGTATCAGAGCCATAACAGCTCATCTGTCACGATCACCTACTGCCCCAATGCCTTTTTCAGGCATGATACATGGAAAATGTTATGAATCTTGCTGCCTTGGGGCAACTCCAACTCATATACAACCTGTCCAATCTTGCATATCACCAGGTCTGGCCCATAAAAGCGAGGCTTGAGCTTCTCAACCCCCTTCTTCTTCAGTGATGACTGTCAGTATGGCTGTAATTGTAGGTAGACCATGTTCCCTACCTTGAATTGCCTCTCCACCCAACCCCTGTTAGCATACATCTTCTGTTGGTTTTGCGCTGTAGCTATGCTATCCTTGAGAGCTCAGAGGATATCTTGACTCTCTTGGATCCAAATCTTGGCTCTAGGAGCCCTACTATCACCAAACATCACGTTGAAAAAAGATAAAGGATGATACCCATATAAGACATAGAATGGTGACATACCAATGGACATGTGATGTGAAGTATTGTAGCAGTACTCCCCCAGATGCAACCACTTTAGCCATGCTCGTTGTTTCCCACTGACATAGCTATGTAAGTAGCCCTCCAGCCACTTGTTAACTATCTCCGTTTGTCCATTCGTCTGTGGGTGATAGCTGGTACTCGGTGTCAACTCCGCCCCCACCAATTGGAAAAGCTCCTACCAAAACCCACCCATGAAACGGCTGTCCTTCTCACTAACGGTGGTCATAGGAAGAACATGTAGCCTGAAGATCTCCCTGAAGAATAGCTCGGCCACCTATGCTGTTGTATAGTGTGCAGATATGGCAAATAAACGTATGTACTTCGTCAGTTGATCAACAACGACAAAGATACACTCCTTGCCCTACACCATGGGCAACCCTGTGATGAAATCCATCGAAATACTCTCCCATTTTCCCTCCGAAATGGGAAGAGGTTACAATGATCCTGCGGGATGGCTCATCTCTCCCTTGTTCCTCTGGCAAACATCGCACTGCTAGATGTGTTGGAGTACGTCCTCCTTAAGGCCCTTCCATGAGAACCTCTCCCTAATGGCCCTATAGGTTTTGGTAAAACCCTGATGTCCTACCAATGAGAAATCATGTGATGCCTGGAGTATCTTCTTGAGATGAGACCCCTTAGTCAAGAAAATCTGGTCCCTGTAATAGATGATCTCATCGACCACCTTATACCTATCATCTTCCACCTGCCCATCCAGAACCTCACATGCAATCCTGTCCTTGGAGTACTCTACTAAGAGTTGAGCCCTCCAATTGGTATCCAAGCTCATAAGAGACAACGTGGCTGGTCTACGTGAAAGAGAATCTGCTACCATGTTGTTCTTACCCTTGACAAACTCAATGTCAAAGTCATATGCTTGGATCTTGTTGATCCACTTCTGTTGTCTCTCCTGTAGCTGCTTCTGCTCCAAAAAGAACTTGAGGCTATTGTGATCAGTCCTCACCCTGAACCTGTTACCTACCAAATACTGTTGATACTTAGCCAATGCATGCATGATGGCCAACATCTCCTTGTCGTATATAGAATACAACCTCTTGTGCGGAAGGAGCTTTCGGCTCTCAAAGGCTATAGGGCGACTTCCCTGCATCAATACTACGTCGATCCCTTCTCCTGATGCATCACACTCCAAGACAAACGACTGCATAAAATCTAGCAACGCAAGCACTAGGTAGCTACTCATAACCTCCTTGAGCCTGTCAAAGGTTCGTTGCGCTATATATGTTCTGTCACATTCCTCACAATCCTCGTGGACAAACACCTGCACATGCAAAGAACAAGACAAATACAAGCATAAAATCCAATAAATGCAACTATGTATCAGTCAGAAAGGATACAACTCAAACATCATAATAAAGACACATGAGTGGAACCATAATGATAGTCATCTATTATTATTGATAAAACAAAAGAGAATACAACCAAGTTCTGACGTCAAATCCTCCTTTGGCTGGGTGAATCAGCAACACATGCGTTGCAAAGCTTGTAAGGGATGGGAACAAGCCTCTCTCTCCTTGATCACTTGGACATGGACCTCCTCCTTAAGGATTTAGCCTCATAGGGATGAACAAGGCCTCTTGCAAGATGAGCTTAGCAATTTTCAGACTTTGGGAGCTTGAAAAGTAGAATTACTAACCAAGAATTACCAACTAGCTTGTCAAATGGGAAAGAACAAGCTTATATAGAAGTAGGAGGAGTAGATAAGACCATCCACTTGATTCATGGGATTGTCCTTATCATTAGGAAGCTTCCATGAGAGGTGGAGAACTACTTCCCTCCTTGGGAGATACGAAGCCCAACTGAACCAACTCAAACTGAAATTAGTTCATGGATAAGGTGGAAGGAACCTTCAGAATTTTGATTGTTAAAAACTTTACCCAACTGGGTTGGCGCTAGTGCGACTTTGAGACAGAGCGCCAGCTGGCGTGCCCTCTTTCGAGGATTTACCCCATTGGCGTGAGTAATACACTGTGGAACAACACCAATGGAGAAAGGGCTATATTTTTGGGTATTTTGTAGAAGGTGTCTTCAAGGCATATGGAGTACATACTTTAAGGGATACAAAGCAGGTGTTTTCAAGTTATGTCACTTCTCACAGGTCCCGGAATAGGTTCTCCAATGTACGGGAGAAGGGGTAACAAGGATGGTGACAAAATACTGTGTAACAGATGCCCCCTAAAGCATGAAGCCCGAGAGAGAGAGAGGGGTGAAGTGCTTTACAAGAACATGGTCGACTGAAAACACGGCCGCTGGAGAACCTGCACGAAGTACAACTGATATCTCAAATACATGATGTACATGGTATGGGCGCAGCCATCCATAACAGAGTACATAAAAATATGGATCCCATGGACGCAGCCATTCGATGAGGATCAATGAATAGACTTAGGCATGGTCACAGCCATCCAATGAATGAGTCATGTAGTGATGATAATAATCCACAAAATGCAACCTGGATCTCATCAGACAAAATCCAGGGTCTTGCGCTCCAACTCGACCCGAAGAAAGTACAAGTTCAAGCATGCGAATATAGGAGTCGAAGTCGAACATGCGAGAACATCGTCTGATTACCAGCCAATGATGAAAACTGTTAAGAGACGCAAGAGGTACCACCAACAATGACAATGGTCCTCAAGGTACTATAGATACAATCCACAACGTGCGAATCAATGAGCTAGTGTCGAACACCTGTAGAATCATCCGATCGGAGGCCAATGATGAAAACCTCGCGTCGAATACGAAGAACCTGCCATTGAGGCATGCAGGCTCCAAGGTACCTAAGGGGAGTCTCTAAGTCAACTTCCTGGATAATGGGCTGAAGTCGACAGGAAGTGACCTTGATCGAAGGTGGGCCATAATATTTCCCACATCATCGACACAAGATGGAGAAGGATAAAATGTTTTGTGTGAGGTATTAGAGGGAGGTTGAGTATTCTACAGAGGTCAACTTCTCTTGAACATAACGATGGCACGACAGTGGACTTGACAGTATTCGACGTCAAATGATCAGGGGTCATGGTGACAAGGCGATGAGCAGATGAATGGTCAAACAGGATAACCCAAACCCACGGAGGCAAGTGTGAAACAAGATGAGATATCCCCACCTAGACACGAATGCAGACGAGTTCCATGTTCAAGAGCGACATACTTCTGACACGACGATGATTACGGTTCCTTTATTCCCCCACCATTTCTGGCGAGTACCCCGGTTATTTTTAGATGGCAAGCTTGACGGGGATAGAATATGCTTGAGAAGCGTCATTTTGACGAAATCCAACGTCATTAGGTTTTAACGAGTCTGACAAAGGAAAAACTCAGCGTCTTTTCATATTTAGAGAGTTTGAAAAGACAACGAAAAGGAAACTCCAGGGGTTTCCTTTTTCGTGAAGTTGTGTCTCTCGAACCCCAAAAAGTATAAAACCATGCTCGAAAGAACCGCCCTGTCATTACGACCGAGGAGTACTTTTCATAAGTAGTGACTCTGATCTGAAAAAGTAGAAAAGCGATCAAAACCACGTCGCTTCATGACCGTTAACGAACCGGAAACGACAAGGGTCCGACAATCTTTTCGTTTTTAAACGGTCGGAAAAGGGTTTAAAGACGATCGCCTCTCATGTCCGTTTAACGAGGAGAGAGGACCAACTCGGCATTCTTTTAACGTTTAGAGAGTCAGAAAAGAGCAAAATATGACTCCAAAGTGACTTTTTCGTGGATTTACCGAGTCCGAAAAAGTATAAAATACAACTCGTTTTGCCATGAAAGCTGCATGAACACCTGTCGCTGCACAAAAATCGGCGTAAAACCCATTTTCGACGCAAATATTCATAAAATGACTTTTTAAATCTTTAATTAGGGTCAAAAAGCTATAAAAAGGTGAAAATAGTAAAATAAAAATTACTTTTCACTTTTTACCTTTGGAGAGCGACATTAGGGATTTTTGGAGTGCGACCTTCAGTTGACGATTGCGGCCAATCCAGTGGACCATTTCGAGCGCCGTCAGTGCCAGGTAAGTAGTCTTGTCCTTAGCTTCATTTCCATCCATTTGGATTTTGTTTTTAACCGCATCTTCATTTCCTATGGGGGGAATTTGAAATTTAGGGGTTACGCCCATTGGCGCGGGTTTCGGACACGAACCCGCGTCAATGGGGCAAGTTTCCCATAGGGCATGCGCCCATGGGCGCGACTGTTTTAGAAACAGTCGATGTTGTAAATTTGATCCAAAAGTATAAGATAATAGAAATAACCCAATAATAACAAGATAGAAATAGATAGAAATGAATCTTTATTATCAAACCCTTGAGGTAGGGCAACAACATACAATCACTCCTTAAGGAAGGAGAACACTCCACAAGCCATATGCTTGTTCATACAAGACTATTTCTCTTCATATCTCTCCATGTGGAGTCTCTAGCCTATATAGTCCTCATACATACAATACCATGCATCATTACCATGGTTTACTCATACCATCAACTAATACCATGGGCCCATTACATTATTATTAACTACTTGTGGTCCCTTACATGACATGGGTTAACCACCTTATTTATTACTATGGCCCATCCCATTATTACATTATTACCTTGGGTACCTCCCTTCGGTACCCCATATTACCCCCCCTAGGTACATAACATTCCACCCCCCTTAGCATGTTTCATCCCCGAAACATGGGAAGAACACAAATAATAAGATCTACTTAAAAGAGTAGTCCACTGATACCAAGCACGTGCATCTAGCCATCCAAGAGAAAGGTGAACCCTCGATCTCGCCGGTGCCTCGCTCGCTTGATATGGAAGTTGACCGTGGCAGCTCTTCTGTGTTGATGTGTAGTAGGTGGATCTTCGCTCCTCACTATCTGTCATACGGGGGTTCTGACTACTTGGTTTCCATCTTAATGGTTGTCTTGCGGGGTGATGTGGGTGATGATATGTTGAAGTTTTAACCCACGATGGCTTTTTCTTTAATTCACCCTGCTGTGGTGCCTGTTGTGGTGTCTTCTTTTCCAATATGACTTCAACCACTGAGCCCTCCTCTGATGTATTAGCACCTGTAACCTTTTCTGCTTCAGCCTCTGTTTGTGTTTGATTGTCTATCATCACTGGCTCATCATCTAATATGTCAGACCCTGGAACATCTTCTGCTTCAGCCTCCTTGGACTCTACCTGTTTATTAATGGAAATATCCTGTAATGTAATTTTCTTCTTTCTATACCAGAGCTTCAGGAATTTCTTTTGTACATTAATATTGATAGTACCTACTGATTCCATCCAAGGGTATCCCAAAACAACATCTATGTTATCCATAACTGAAGCATAAAAATCACTATGCAACACATACTTATCCATATAAATCTTCAAATCCTTGTACACTTGAACATTCTCATCATCAACTTGTGTATTTTCAATGTGTTTTGTTGGAACTTGCAATTTTTTTGCCAAATTAGCATTGATAAAATTATGCTTGCAACTAGGATTTATAGAGGCAATGATCTTCTCTTTCTAAATCAATCCATGAACCTGTAATAAGGAGATACCAACAGAAAATAACCCCTTAGGTTCCTTGGTTTCCTTCTTTCCTGTAAAAATAAAATCTTTGCTAGGTTGTGTGTCTGTCTGTGTGAGCTTATCCACAAGAATTTTACGGTCAAAGTGGTCCATAAGAGCTTTTTTAAGGCGTCCCAAGTCAAGAACCTTCCATAGCCACGTTGATGCCCTTGCCACCATTGTCGTGTTTCATTGTCCAAGTACATGCTTCCCATCATAAGCTGAGAGTTATCATCATAGACGTGATCCAATCTGAAATATTTCTCCATTTGTACTAGCCATTTGGCTGGATGAGAGCCATCAAATTTATACAAGTCCTTCAATTTCTGATCTAGGTATGCCATCACAAAAAATTGGCGAAAATTTGAAATTGTCACAGTTTAGTCAATATTGCTCAGAATCCCTATTATGACATGTTTTCAGAAATGGAACAATCATCCTGCATCTACCCATGTGATAGAAATCTTGATCCAGGCACTAAAATTTCAGATCTGCGCTGCAACTCTCCCGCCGTCACCAAAATTTCAGCAAAAAAAAACTGATTTTAAATCAGCGATATCTCCCTCATCCGGGCTCCGATTCAACTGAATTTTTTTTTGAAATTGGGTATTTTTTCACAAAGAATCCATATCTACAATTATATTTTGCATATCTTGCACTAGGACGTCCAGATCTGTGCCGCAAACATGCTGCCCTGAAAAATTATCTGCAACCCCACTGATTTTTAGATCAGCGATATCTCCTTCATCCGGACTCCGATTCGACCGATTGTTTTTTTGAAATCGGGTGTTTCTTCACATAGAATCCAGATATGCAATTATATTTTGCAGATCTTGCGCCAAAATGTACATATCTGATCTGCAAACTTGCCGCCCCTGAAATCTTGCAAAAAAAAAAAACTCCACTTTTTTTCCCAAGAAAGTGCTCTGATGCCAATTGTTTAGATCTAACCCAAAAATATATGAAAATATAAATAAACCCAAGAATAACAAGATCTGAATAGATAGAAATGCTTCTTTATTATCAAACCATTAAGGTAGGGTAACACCATACATTCACTCCTTAAGGAAGGAGAACACTCCACAAGCCATATGCTTGTTCATACAATAATCCTTGACACTATATTTCTTTGACTCCCTCCCATGTGGAGTCTCTAGCCTCTATATAGGCCTTATACATACAATACCATGGATCATTACCATGGTTCCCTCATACCATCCATTAATACCATGGGCCCATTACATTAATACTAACTTCTTGTGGTCCCTTACATGATATGGGTTAACCACCTTATTTATTACTATGGCCCATCCAATTATTACATTATTACCTTGGACACCTCCCTTGGTACCCCATATTATCCCCCCTAGGTATATAACACTGGACATCTAGTTTTTTGCTATTTTTGTCTATCACTTTCTATATATACCACTTGGCCAACAAGTCTTGTAGGAATGAGGCTAGTGGAGGATTTAAATTATGCTCTCATTGGTGTAAAATTTTCCTGAATTAATAAAACCTTTTGAATTACGAAAAAAATAAAAAATTGTACCCATTTATATTTTGCTCCATTTTTATACCTGCCAATATAAAAAACCTTTATCCCCTATTATATGATCAATACATTATGTCATTTTTCCTCAATATATATCCACCAATATGAATGTAGATGGTATGGTGTTGCTCCTCCAGTGAAGCCCCCATGGTATGTGTGTGTTTAGTAAGAGAGATCAGTCATAGACAAAGGATATGTGGAGGAAGTACAATTTAGTCCCTATATTCATCTCTTCCATGGAAAATTGAATCTATTTCTGAGGTTATTTATGGACTAAATAGTTTGAGATTGATTTCTATTATGTTATGCCTATATGAAGGTGCAATCTAGATAATGCGGGGGTACTATTTAGTGTTAACTTTCTGCTGGTGTTACGAGCTTAATAGTACATTTTTGTTAAGTTGTTATCGATATTGTAATCCTTTCCTTTTTTTTCGTTTGGCATAAATTAATACTTAGTTTGGTTTAGAAACGCTTCCAATATTATTGATTGTTCTCGCTTTTTCTTTCCATCTTATTTGATTCTTTTGATCGATTGAAAACAATGTTGAAATGCATGAATGAAAGGATAAACATGAACAATTCTGAATACGCCACCTTTGTACACGTGTCAATTCCAATGTTAATTATAGCTGCAATGTTCAATTTCATAATTGCTAATGTCTAATGCATATAGAATATTAAACTTTCGCAAAGCTTACTTGTGCAAAACTTTCATTATACAAACCTTACAATGAAAGATTTCATTATACAAAAGAAGATTATAATAGTTTTTAGCTTAACATAAAATGGTAGAAACCATACCAAGTCATATACTCTTACTCAGTTAACTTAATCGAGTGAACATAGTTCATTTATTATTTGAATAATGAGTTCACGTGACAAATGTGAAATCACTAACGCAGAACTCGATGATAACAAAACAACTTTACATAGTAAGGGTTGTGAATATGCGTTGCTTCACTCAATAAATGTCAAAAGGCTTGTAATTATTTGCAGAAGAGCTTAGTTAATTAAAATAGAATGCAATTTATGATATTAATAAAATAATATCTCAATATCGATTTCTAAAGCGTATGAAACAGATTAATCATGAAACATTAATCATATGAATTGGACTATTTCCAGTTGGAATTTAAGTAAAATGGATATGATTTAAAGTAATGGATTTGACAACAATATTTTCTTATTCAAGATCACTAAAATGAGTAATCGCGAAATTGATGATGATCACGGGTTAATGTGTACCATTCAAATTGATAATAGCGAAATGTCATTTCAGAACTTAGATGTCAATTTGTGATTTAGATGATTTATCGCCTTTAACGCATTATATGTACACCCATTGGATGTGAAAACCATTTTTCATTATTCATCTTGTTTTAGACTCATTAGTACTAAAGTCGTCACTAAAAGTTATAGGCAACCAATTTGTTTTGTTTATTCTAAAACTGATAAGTGTTTTCAGGTTTTGCTTTATAATTTGTCTATTGTTTTTTGAATATTTTGCTAAAAGCGAAACAAATGGCTCAACAAAACAATGGTAGAAGCACAAAGGAAGGGATACATGCAAAGAACCAACATATTATAATCCTCAGCTAGGATATCTTAATGGATAAGATATGGAACTTTAGCAAAACATTAGGTAGTTCGAACATGAACTAGACATCGTAAGAATGTTGTTAGAAGAGCTCTTGCAAAATCAATAGAATCGTTAATCTCGAGGAACAATTGTTGATTAGTACAAAATTCGTTACCAAATTTTGCTATTTGTTCAACAAAATTTGAAACTCATTATATGTTAAATGCTATATATTATAATATTTTGTGCACAATAAAGAAAATAGGAAAAACAATATCAGAACATTGTGAAATACAACAGTATATACATATGAAAAATATTTTATAAGTTATGTCGTAGTGTTGTTTATTCGATTTACAAGTTTGTCTCCGCTCCATATGATAATGGTTCATTTAGATTTTTGTTTGAATATTGCATGAAATATTTTTTTAATATTAAGTGTTGCAAAGTTGATAAATCAATAAAATGGTGTAAGAAATCAAAGTGGAAAGTAGTAGGCATGACAGAGCACAATGAAAAACATTGTAAATTATATTAGTAAATAGCATAGTACAAATATATGTGAGAATTATGCATAGTGCATTAGAATTAAATTGAAATGCATGACATTTTTGTCAAATATTATTAAATGCAACTTTTGTTTTATAGAGACGTCAAACAAGTATTAAGGATCCATATTCCATAGATTAAGTGGAGTACTTATGCAGAATGTGAAATGTGGAGTCGTCCACATTTCGTAAAAGATTCCACACAGTTGCGCACCTCCGCACATTTCCATTTACGTCATGATATGTAGGACAAAAGCATCATTAACATGCAATGTCAACGTGACAACTCCATTAACTAGCAACAGTGTTACTTAAAAATGATTCATCGATTATGTTGCATAACCACATTGTAAACAATTAAAACATAGTAAATAGCATTGATGGGTGTCTGTTATATTCTTTTCACAACTAGTCGCACGTGCAGGGGGATCGCGGGGGGTGACAGTGCCCCTTGTTCGTTGCGCCGGACACAGCATAGGGGGGTGATAGCCCCCCTGTTCGTTGAGCCGAGCATAGAAGGGGGCCGCAACCCCCCCTATTGGGGTGTTTCAGGGGAGTGCTAGCCACCTTGTACAGGGTCTAAGGCAGCGCCCCAAGATTTTTTTTTTTGGACCCTATATTAGGTGGGCGGGCCTACCTATGGTTTTATGCATGGGTTTTACACATGGTTTTGGGCATGCTGGTTTTTTGCACATGGTGTTTTGTAGATCCGATGAAGGGAACTACAGTTATGTTCTAATCCAGGGTTTATGAATGCTTTGGCATGTATATATGTGTATTGTAACATTGAAAGGAATATAATGAAAAATCAATTTGGTCATCCCAGTTTTGGGATCCAGGGAAATCTCTGTGTATATTTGTTTTATGTTTTATGTTTTTGCAATTGTTTATTTTCTGTTTTTAGAATTCTTATGCAGGTAATTTATGTACATGGTTAAAACCTACAAGAATAATATGAAATAGTAAATAACATGGCACAAAACATAGTAATTGAACAAAGAAACTCATTGAAATACGTGATTGTACAATGTAATAAAATCCCACTCTTGTGTTAAAAACTCTGCAACAATGCTCAAATTATTGAACCAAAAATTAGAAGATGATGTTAAGATTTCAAGTATGGATATGCGGAAGTACAAAAATACACATGGTGCTATGCCCTTTTCCAATAGTCAATGTTGCTCCACAATGTAAGCAAGGAGAATAGTAGATCAACTAATCATATCACGAAAACATATTGTAATCATCCAACAAATTGAAAGTGTTGTTTGACAATAGTCAAATTCTTCAATCATAAAGTATAAGGTAAGGTTAATATTGCTTGATAATGCAAGCACCAAGAATTGTATCGTTACTGGATTGATAGACAATGTAAACAAATAAAATCGTCATTGTAGACTCCATTCATTAACGACAATCTGACTAAAAAATGATTCGTTGATTATCTTGCATAATCAAATTAGAATATTGTCTCGTGAGTTATAGAATTTGCAAATTTGATAAATCAATAAAACAATGTAATAAATGAGACTGCAAGATAGCAAACACGACATATCATAATGAAATAGCCATACATAACAATTAAAACATAGTAAATAATCTTAATAAATAGCATAAAACAAAACATTTAACCTTGACAAAGTAGTTCATTGAAATACATTCATGTACAATGTAATGAAATCTCATTTGTTTGTTAAAAATTGTTCAACAACACTCAAATTATTGAACCATAAAGAAAACAATGTTAAGATTGGAAATACATATATGCAAAATGATGCAAATGCTTTACTCCTTGCCAACAATTGATAGTACATTACTTGATAATGTGAAATCAGATCCCAAGTGTCAAATAAAGCAAAACAATGGTTCGATAATAGTCAAATTATTCAACTAAAAAGTATAAGGTAATATTAAGATTGCTTGACAATGCAAGCAACGAAAACTGTATTGTTATCGGATTTTTCAACAATATAAACAAAGAAACCTGCCATTGTATACGTTTAATAATGTTTCGATGGTTTATCATAAATTTGGCATGTGTCTCAAAAGCAAACAACATATCAATACCAAGTGATTTTTCCATACAATATTTCTCATAGGTAACTTTTCGCAGTTGAGGTAATAATTTTTCCAGTTCCATGCCTCTCAGAATACACTATATTTCAGTCTTTTCATTTGCATGTATGATGCAGTTTAACCAATGAAAATAAACCAACCTAGAGTCACTTGCAGACGATACAATAAAGCATAATTTTATTCATAGTTCTAGCATTTGTAATTGGAATATTGCATTTCACACATACAATCTCAAATGGATTTGCATATGCACTAGTCATTGTCAGGTGTCCTTGGAAGAATTGTAAAATTGATATAGAAAAAAAAGGCTTAGCAACATGGAATCAAATGTCTTTTTATCCTTTTTCTCTTTGTGTGTGTGTGTGTGTGTGTGTGTGTGTGTGTGTGTGTGTGTGTGTATATATATATATAGATATATTACTGTGCATATTCCACTCGCCGAAGAAAGTAATTTTCTTATATTTTCTACTTTCTTTCATGTTTTCAATGACCATATGAAGGTTGATTGTGAAGTTCGGATTTTTTTTTTTCTCATTTTTTACTATATCTTTTAGCAAGATGAATGGAAAAATGTTTTCGTGCAATTGTCTTTGTATTGAAAGACATGATGGAACAAGTTTATCATGCACTTGAACTAGTTACATATGCAAAATTTTAAAACAACACATGAAAACAATATAATAGATGGACAATATCTTTGTAACAATGAAGTATACAAATGAATTAAAGCTTACTATTGCCTTGTCCTGTTCTACATTTTTGTCTTTGATTACCAATACATATTGCATTGTTGTGCGCATTACTAAAATTGCAATAGCACTGATTGTGCCAACTAGAAACGAATCTTCATTATGGGACATATTGCAATTATCATATTTGGAAAGAATTTATATTTTGTACAAACAAGGAAAATGTTTTTTCACAGTGCTAAATCTATTTAGACAAATAGCTTTTTCATAATTACCACCATCGTATTTATGCTTTGGAATTATTTCGAAATCTCTAATAGAAACACCAACATTTGCAATAAGTTTTGCCTCATGTTGTTTGATAAACCGTGTTGGCACGAGTAATGATATTGTCATCTCGTCGTTCTTATCTGTTAAATCTACACAGAGTATTGCTTTTGTCTTATTTTCTTTATCCAAAAAAGTTCGATATGTAACCAAGACAACTCCATGAAAAATGATTCTTGTTATATTGTTACTAATATGTTCAATCAACAATGACATAGACTCAATCTCTATTTTCCTTGGTCATATCATCAAATTGAAATCAATTCAAATAAAAAAACAAAAACGAAAATTGACATACAATTCACAAATTTGCATAGAACTACCTATTTACTTTTGTTTCTTCGCTCTTCTTTGTTCCTTTCATATTGTCTATTGCGATATGTGTTTTTGTGTTATTTCTCATTACTATATCGACACCCTCATCCAACTCTACTATGACATCATTCGAATTCGATATCCTTTGTCTGTTCACAAACAATACATTGAAATCATTGCCTAAAACGACATTATAATTGATACTAAGTAAGTGCTACTCCAGTATTAGCTTCATAGTGATTAGATATATTCTTATTTCTATGGATATAACTAAGATTCTAAGTAGATTTTAGTTTCAACAGATGCAGTTGTTTTATAGAAACATTGAAAGTACTTTTTTCCTTGTAATTATTGTCTTAGATCTGAGTCTCTAAGAGTTATATGTTTCCTGAAAGATTGAAAAAAACCTTGTTTTTATTTATACTATGTAAAAAATATAGCAAAACAATACATTGGGTTGTATTATGTAAAGATAATCAAATGAAAATAAATAGAACAAAAACACATCTCTTAGCAAAGTTATCATTGTCTTTAATGATATATGTTTTTCTTGTGTTCATCTTTGTTGCTCCGATGTTATGAATTAGATCAAATACATAGAAATAAGAAAAATAAGAGAGTCTAAATTCAGAGAATGCAAATAATTGATATGTAAGAGTTACACGATAGTAATGTATCTTGTGTAAACATGCATAAAACTATCACATTATCTAGTTTTTGAACTTTATGTCTCATTTCTACAATTGTACCATATATTGTATAAATGTTCTGAGTACTTGCATCTAGAAGAAACAATGCATTGTTTACCTAATAAAAATGCTACACGTTTTTCACCTTCGTTTGAAATGAGCTTGCACTGATAATTCATCATGGTATGCAACTACTAGAACAACATCATACAACCCATACAAGGAATCTATTTGTAACCAACTTGCCCAAATAGTGATGTAATATGCATTCGTAACGTGTATGCTAAAAAGGATGCATGATGAACACCTAGTGAACGCTCCTATGGACAACACAACCAAAATTAGTGGTTACAATTATTACACTACTTCATAAGTATTCAAGATACATATTTTGACGTGAAAAATAGGAAAATCTGTATTAAAAAATAATCCATAGTCAACGAGATTTGACTACAAAGCAAGTGTTATAGTGCCTACTGAGGCAGGCCACTAATAATAATAATAATAATAACTACACAAAATAGTGAACAACCAACACATTTTGTCTATGAACCAATTGTTATTAATAATAAAAAGAAAGAAAAAAACAATTTACAATTAAGTAAATTTGATTTTCTCATAAAGTTAAGTTTAAATTTGATTTGGTCATACCCAATGGATGATTGCACATAGTATAAAAAGACACTTCTTCCAAACTATCATTGTCATATATTTAAATTTAATAATAATAACTACACAAAATAGTGAACAACCAACACATTTTGTCTATAAACCAATTTCTATTAATAATAAAAAGAAAAAAACAATTTACAATTAAGTAAATTTGATTTGCTCATAAACTTAAATTTAAATTTGATTTGGTCATAGCCAATGCATGACTATACATAGTATAAAAATACACTTTTTCCAAACTATTATTGTCATATATTAAAATCTAATAGGTGATGTTATTCGATTTGATTATCGTTAGTTCAAAGTACATGCTAAAATTGCTTAAAAGCTAGTGATTATTGCTAAAGAAGTTACATTCTGCAGAGTGCTTAAGGATTATATGAGACTGTAATATTGGTCTAATGTCTTTAGAAAGCAAGGAAAATCAAGGCTACATGGAAAAATTAGAGGTACCAACATTATATTGCTAGATTGTTTAATTAGGCTAGTTTTTGTACAAAACATTAAAATAGTAATATTAACGTATATTTTTTAAAATTAACACAAATGCATATGTGTGGGACCGTGGATGAAGTTTTCCAATCTTCATTATCTGCGACTCCACACCAACGAATTTGTTTATCTAACCTTCCACACAATTCATATATGAAAAATAAAAAGCATTATTACATGTGGCATTATTTAAAAGCATTAAAATATAAAATCTAAAAGCATGCTTTCCAAAGAATTAAAATAGTAATATTAATGTATATTTTCAAATTAACACAAATTCATATGTGCGGCACTGTGGAGGAAGTCCATTGTGTGGAGGAAACTTTCCAACTTTCATTCTACAGAGAAAACTTTCCAGTTTTCATTGTGTGGACCTCCGCACTCCACACATTCTATTAATAATTAAAAATGAAGCCTGTATAATTAAACACTTACCCTCCATTGCTTTAATCAATTAATTAATCGTTGTATTGGTTCTTCCGCACATAGAAAATTGTGCACAATAAAATATTATAATAATTTAAAGATGTTAAAATTCAAGTTCGTATGCATAAACTAAGGTTTAATAGATTTTTCTTTTATTATCACTAAAGCCCTTGCAAAGAGATTTGTGCAAAGATATTTCACTGTGCGGAAAGCTTTCATTGTGCAAAGAGCTTTGTGTCAACAACTTTCATTGTGTTGAGTTTTCTTTGCACTTTGCACAACCTTTAATCAATTAAATAATAGAATAAGTAGGAACTATGTTGCATGAGACTAGAAATACATCTCAGAGCACTAATCAAAGAAATGTCCCCCTTCCCTACAAATGATATGCTCAGAGCATTATGTCAATGGTATAAATTTCCCTCTACACTTATGTTTTTCGGCACATACTCCTTTCTCCATAGATTCTTCAGACAATCAACGTTTTCATTGTGTAGAGTACAAAAGATGAATTGAAACATTTATTGTACAAAACACAAATCGAAGTAGCTCTACCTTAATAAATTTGTATGTTAAGAAAATTTTTATATATGTAAAAGGGAAATGCCATTTTTGAATGAAATGAAAAATATATTAAACCTAATTTTATGCATAAGGACTTGAATTATAATGTATTTAAATCATTATAAGATTTTACTGTGCACATTTATCTATGTACAACATAACAAGCATAATGATTAAAGCAATGTAGGGTGTGTGCCTAATTAGCCAGACTTCATTTTTTTTTATTAATAGAATGTCTAGATTACAGAGGTCCACATAATGAAAATTGGAAAGTTTCCTCTGTAGAATGAAAGCTGTAAAGTTTCCTTTGCGCAATGGACTTCATCCACAGTCTCACACATATGCATTTGCGTTCATTTTGAAAATATATGTCAATGTTACTATCTTAATGCTTTGAAAAGCATGCTTTTAGATTTGATATTTTAATGCTTTGAAATAATGCCATATATAATCATGTTTTTAAATTTTATTTATTTTATTTTTATTTTTAAATTTTGATGTAATGTGAATTTTTATTGGAAAATTAAAATCAAGGTTGGCATTAATGGCGAAGACAAGGGATTAAAATCAAGGAAATTTAGATTGATGGTATATATAGTTTGTTGGAGTGAGTTTATGGAGTGCGATTATGGAATTGCAAGGAAGAGCTCAACATTTCTTCATTTAAAATGTTCAATGTTGTGGAATTTCGCATCGCTTTGGTCTCAAAGCATGCTGAGATTATTCTATGTCAATCACAAGCCCAATTTGAGTTTTAAATTAGAAAATGACAATATTGGAGCTGAAGTTAGAGCGGTTGCTATTGGAAAGTGGAATTTTGAGTTTTTGTGTGGATAATTTGGATCAAGCAATGGATGTCAATGTTGGGGAGTTAAATGAGAAAATGGAAATATTGGAGCTGAAGCTACATCAACTGCAATTGGCAAGTGAAATGTTGAGTTTTGGTGTGGATAATTTGCCTCAGGTAGTGGACATCAATCTTGGGGAGGACCATAATGAACCAGATGAGGATATCGTGGTGCAACATGGGATTTCAATGCATCATGAGCATAGTAGCATTAACTTCACCATTGGTAAGGACTCCCCTCCTTCGCAACTTGAGCCAGAAGTTAATGAAGCCCATGTCGGCCTGATTAGTGATTTAGACAGTTGTTAGTCTTTTTTTTGTTATGTTATGCAAATATATTGTCTGTGTAGGTGTGTTTTGGAGACTATATGCAACAAACCAATTTAGAATGACTATTTGTAGTCTATGACATTTTTTCTATATCACTCTATTTAATTCATTGGCTATACTCTATGTCAAAGTAAATCATCATTGATTTAGTTGTTGATATTTTTTGGAATAAAATTTTATTTTTCTAATCTTTTCGCAAACCAAAAAAAATATTTCCCTAATTTCAAAATACCTTCGGAACTTAATTTGCATATTTGTCTATTTCCCTTTCCAGTTAACGTAAATATTTATTTGGAAAATCGATATTGCATAATGACTATTGCTTTTTAGAAAATTGATCGGTATTATAAAATACTCTTCTCATTGTTTATTCAACAAATGCATGCATAAACATTGTTTTGCAAACAATTTTCGTTATGGAAAGATAATGCTATTTGTAGAAAGTAATATGTGCGATAGAAACTTCGTTCATTATTTTTTACATTTCCATATACTTTATCCATTTGTACATAGCAACTTAGCATGAATTATTGAATAATAAAAGGTTAATTAAGGCTAATAATGAAATCATTATACTGCAATAAAAACTTTGGCTCTATCGTCGCACTATATAATAATGGTAAAGTATTATGTGTGGAGAACTGGTGTGTGCAGAGATAAGGGAGTACGAAGAAGCATTTCACACAATATTTCGACCCTCATTCTCTTGCACATACCCCATCCTCTGTGCATCCTTCTTTCGCACATATTCACAGCTCCATGCAACTACTCTTTCGCACAGTGGAAGGTCTTCACACAAGCATTTTTGGTTAACATAAACATTTTTTTTTCTGCAGAAAATCGACATTATATAATGATTATTGCTTTTTAGCAAATCAATATGTATTATAAAATATATTTTTCATCATTATTCAACAAATGCATACATAAACATTGTTCCACAGCCACTTTCCATTATAGCAGAGTAAAGCGATGTGCAGAGAGAAATATATGTGACAAAATCTTCGTTCATTGTTTTTTGCACTTTCATATATGTTATCCATCTGCATATAGAAAATTTCTGCAACGCCGATTACTGAATAATAAAAGGTTAGTTAAGGCTAATAATGAAATCATTATGCTACATTAAATTTTTGGACTCGATCTCCACACTCCACAATAATGATATCAAATTCACAATGTGAGCTAAAGTAGTCCAAATCTCATACATGTCCGAGCTTAGTTAAAATCGAAATTGCATAAAATCAATATATCAATTTCATTTCGAAATAATAGAGAGGGAATAAAAAAGTAAAAATAAAAAAACAACAAAAACAAAAACAAATACAAAAACAAATACAAAAACAAACAAACTTTGGTTATGCTCAATAGGAAGGTATAGGAATTGTGTAGTAAAATTCTTTCTTGGATTGTCGTAGTACACACAAATTTAAAAATAATAAAACAATCAACATTATTCAAGATTCATAGCCAATAAAAGTACTAAAATTAAAAAACACTTAACTACATTTCTATCGTGTATTGTTGAAAAATGTGTACATGACAGAACACAACAGCCCAAAGCATAAGTCTCTAATAATAAGCAATAATCACAATAAGAAAAATTATATTGCATTACAAATTTCAATCATCATAGCTATGATTAAAATAAATACAATACATCGAACATACATCTAAAATCTAAAATTGTTCTTGACTATTCAGTATAACTCTGATCAATAACAGAACCTTAGATATAATATAAAATTTAAAAGCATATGCTCGAAAGCTTATGTTCTATTGACGTTTCTAAGCAGTGTCACAAAATTCAAATGCATACAAGATCTTATGCAAAACATTTTGAACTTTGATTCTATGCAGAAATCACTTATCAGTAATGAAAATGCTCAACATTTTAGCTCATTAGCTTATTCATTATGCTATTATGGCATCTTCTCTTTAACTATATGCTCTTACCTTCTAGGAAAGTACATATGTTTGTCCTAACGGAGATTGGAATTGGGCTCCCATGAACTGTAATATGCAAAAAAGGCAACTGCAAAAGAAAAAAAGGAACTGCACTCAACAACTAGACTAGGTTACATTAATATAATTAACAAATCTCAATAACTGAATACTAGTAAACATAAAACGAATGTGCAAATATTTAAGGGCACTTACAATATGTTAAAGCATATATGTTAATTATTTCACTATCAGTTGTCTTCAGGATCCATGGTATCTTGAACAAATGTCTTCAACATAGCTTTAATGAAATCTTTCATTGGACCGATCGTAATATCTAGCTGAACATGTTGATTGAATATCTACTTTTCAATCTCCATGGATTTTGTTTGTAATTGAGCAGCTAATACAAACTTCTCATCATTAATACTAACAAAGCCAATTAGTCATTTCTAATTTCTTCGGTAGTAAAATCAATTATATCATCAAATTGTCTTTCCATTGACTCTTTTAGCTTTTCCAATTCAACTCTTAGCATATATTTTGTGATTAATTCATAATTACGTATGATACATGGACCGTTTAGGTCTTGAAAAATTTGTAACACCTCTAGAAACACATCACTTCCTCTATTTTTTATACTTTCACATTTAGAAATAATGTTTTCTAGTGCGTTGATTCTTTTACACCATCCAACTTAGATTTGCTTCATTTGATTAACATTTGGGAGTTCTCTGTTTTTTTTGTCCAAATCAAACAACAATTGAAGCCTTTGACTAAAAGTAAGTAACTCATTGTTAGAAAAATGTTTATCTTTGTTAACATTATTTTAACCAAATCAACAAATGAATTGTTTTATTGTGCTAAATGTAGTAGATCAGAAACTGTTTGCCATGCATGTTCAATGATTTATAATCTTTGGCATATATTAGTGATAATATGAGATTTGACTACATTAACGAGATTCAAAGCTTTATTAAATTTATGGGATGTGCTATCAATGGAAATTGTAAATGGCAATGTCCATTTTACAAGCGGAGTCATCAATAAAGGACCCTGATTTAAAGCATTTCTAGCTCTTGTATTCTTGCTTTCAGTATCACGTTCTCCGCTTCTTGTTGCTCAATAGCCACTACAATGACATTATTGGTGACTTGATGGAATCTCATGAGACCACTGGCTGCAATTCCTAAGATATCAACATTTGTTTCTACTTTATCAATAACTTTTTTATCATGCAGCTTTACTTTTTCAATTTTCAATGTTTTATTGTCCTTGTTATAGTTTGCATCTTGAAAAGTAGCATTGCAATAATCAAAACTAAAAATTTCTTTGGTAGTTTACTCCATTTTTTTTTATGATTTTTGGCTAAAGAACTATTGACCCATTCAGGTAGCATAATGCTTTCATTTTCCACATTCATGGCTTGTTCAATGCTTCCTATTTTCAGAGGACTTTTCGTTTTGGCTAATTCAGTGATGTGTGTTTTGCCTAGAACAAATGTCCAACAAGGCTCCTTGTCATCCTCACTAGCTAACAGGTTACCATGAATCAGTTTTGCACTTTCAATATTTTTTCACTTTCTTTGACTCGAAAATGAAGTCTAACCAGTTTCGATGTTGTTGCTCACTTCTTCAACAAATTTTCTACTACTGATTGTTGGTTCTTGATTATTGCCTGGAGCAATGTGATTCTCTTCGCTTTCCTCTGAAACTCTTGTGAACAAGATCTTGTATTTAATTGTACCTAAATGTGCAATCAATAATCCTTCTTGATGAAAGTGTCATTGACGCTTCAACTTCTTTTAAATTATAGCAATGCAAGGACTTTGCAAGTTCTGCAAGGTGACTTGCATTCTTGACAGTTACTTGTCCAATAGTAAATCGCAAGGATTTTTTTTTTTGGTTTAAATATTATCAACCAATTATAGTATTGTTTGGAGACTTTGGCATCAAAATACTTGTCTAAAAAATTTCTTGGAAGCAACAGTGGCTTACCTCGAAATCCATAAACTTGACTAACCGTATTATGTTGTCTTTCTTCATGTATTCCTTTTCCCCACAGGAAAACTCGTGCTTTGCCAGATATTCAAAGGGGTTCTTTTCCAGTTATCATGCAAATAACTTTCTTGACAAAATATCTTGGATTAGACAAAAATTTGAACTAGTTTCCTGCTTCCATAATATGGTATAGGAGAACTACAACGGTCTTCATTGAAATTATAGTCAGGGTTATGCAAAAAGTCATGAAAGACTTGACTCAAGACGAGGGTTGTTATCAGATACACCATCATGAATAATCTTTTACTTTTCAACAAATTCACTAATTGAAAAGATAATTCATTTGAAATAAGATCATCCTAGTCAAATACACAATTAGTTTTATATGAAAAATAGAGAAAATAGAGAAAGGACCTTGGGACAATGGTTGTAGCTTCTTATCCCATTAGACAAGCACAAATCCAACAAAATTCTCTAAATGACTCTCTAAACAAAGTAATATATAGAATAGAAAGATCATAAGAAAGCTCAAAAGTTGGAAAAATGAACTCTTGAATGATGTTCTTGTCACCTGCCTGTGACTCTAAAAAATTGTTTGCTTATTACAATTTTAAGCACATATCCAGGTTAAGTAATTTGAATATATGCTTGAATTCCTTTGTAGTCAAAGGAATACGAGCCTTCTTGGTTGGTAACATAATTTCTCTTGTCTTTAAATCACAATTATGTGCGCACAAATAAACAACTTCTCTGAAATCGAACACTTCTAGGATGCATGCAAGATTCGCTAATTCGATACACCAAATCTTATTTCTTTTCTTCTCTTATGTGGAAAGATTCACATATCATTGATACACAACTAACCACTCAAAGCTCTGATTGATAAGCACAAACAAGTTAAGTGTATTAGTGCAAATAACTTCTTTCTTTCCCCTGGTAGCCATTTTTGCTTTTTAGTTTTAAAATATTTTGTCAATCAGTAACGTTTTCACTGTCCTTTAAGTATAGATTTATCAATAGGATAAACAATCACCACCTCTTACTATTTTGCGTGTGAAATTTGTTTCATAGAACACTCTCAATAAAGAGAAATTCAAAATAGAAAAGTCAATGTTTATGGGAAGTAGAGGAAATAATTAAGTCTAAATAGGCCACAATTTCGCTAAAATAAAACTTGAAACTATAACATTAATTTGTAATTTTGTGCTTTTTCCATTTGCGTTATATGTTATTATTTTGCGAGTGAAATCTGTTTGACAAAACATTCTCAAGAAATAGTATTTAAAAAATAACAAAGCCAACGTTCGCAGAGAGTAGTGGAAATAATTTTAAAAACAAATTTCGAAATTCAAAAACCATTTACTCCATGTACTTCACATTTTGTTGTTTATTTAACATCATGGATGTATGAGCCAAATTAAATGTGAATTACTTCTAATAATGACAGGTAGCCTACAGGATGTTAATAATCTATATTATGAAATGACTTCTTACTTTGACTTGCACCCACTACTATATTGATCTCAATTTACAACTAGTATCATTTATCGTTCCTGATTATGTGTCTATTTGTTCATTCACCAAAATAATATCGAAATGTATTAGTATTGAGTTAATGCCATTTTTTCAAATATGAAAATAAGGAAAGCACACTCATCTATATCAAAAACCCCAGTGTCCATATTTTATCAGAGACGTGCCAAAATTTCCATGGTTTTCTGAACATAACCGAAGTCTCATTACACTATGGCAATGATCATGATATTTAGCCTCAAATTGTCAATAATAAATAGTAATTTGTGCAAGGACATTTGCAATTAAATATCATGCAAAGATGTGTTCAACTATCTTCTACCACGAATTAGCTTGACAACTGCTACCCACCACCATGTAAAACCAAACAAAATTTGATTTACGAACAACTTGATACGCAGTTTCAAACACTACTACGGAAAGCTAACTATCAAGAGGCATTCGAGGCAGTTGGACGAAGTCACAAAGATCCCCCCACACATTTTTTTTGTATACATTTCTTCCGCATAATACGAAACCCAAATCTTTGAACATAGACAAGGACAATTTAAAATTTAATATGAGCTTCGTGCAATGAAACAAGTTTTATACATCTAGCACAAATTCTTCAAATTCTTATTTGCTTTAGCAAAACAAAATGTACATGTCTATGACTAAAATATTTACAAAGACTAATTTACCATTGACTACTAGAAAATGAAATATGGAGCTTTTTCATAATGATTTGAAAAAAAGAACCCATAGTTCATTGTATTATTACTATTATGAGATATTGCTTTCACACTAAGCAAAATAATTTATTGTGTCATAAGTTCCTCGTGTTTTTTTATAGAGTGATAAAATTTGTTATTAAGCAAATATGATTTAGTCACAGTCAATGTTTTGTTGTGCATAGCTTTTACTCTCGACAAGAAGCTTATTCTGTATAATGAAAACTTTCATATTAAGCTCCGTACAATGAAACATTCATCCATGCAACCCTTGCTTCTGTACATGCATTCATAAATAAAGAGAATTGGGATAGAGTAATCAGTCTTTCTATTTCAGAAGCTTTGGACACTAACTAACATAGTTACAGTAACAACAATTATATTCAGAGTCAAATGCTAATCACTATAACTATGATTAGAATAAACATTACAAATGGAATAGACATATCAGAATGAAAACTCTTGCTAAATGTTCACTCTCATTATCATCAATTTCAAACCATTACATATAATATAAAAGCTCAAATACATAGTCCCATGAACTTATGTTCAATTAGTGTTTGTTGCACAACGTCCCATAATTCAGGTCTATAAAATATCCCATACAAAATATTATCTCATAATCCTTTAAATAATTGACAAGCAGGCCGAGAATGCATAAAGCATTGATCAAAATACTAATACTTAAATCAAAAAAATTAAAGCATTTGTCCAATGGGGGTTGGGATTGAGCTCCAGTGGATCGTAATATCTAAAATTCATTTGCAACACAAAATAATAAATTGCATTCAGGAATTAGTCTATTCCATGATAACGTACCTAAAAAACTTCAATGTCTAAATACTATGAACAAAAAAACAAATGTTCCAAGGTATTAAAACACTTACAACATGAAAAAGCATAGCCCGACATTGTTTGGCTATCAAGTGTCTCTCGGAATCATGATTTCTTCGATGAATTGCTTCACCTTAGCTTGAATGAACTCTTTCATCAGAGCAATTGTAATGTCCTATTTAACATGTTCATTAAAAATCTCCTCTTCAATTTCTTAGGCTTCTTCTTGTAATTGTGAAGCTAAGGCAATGTACTCTTCGTTAACACTAACAAAAATAATTATCCATTTGCTAATTTCCTCTACAATAAAATTAGTTATATCATCGAACTCTGTTGCCTATGATTGTTTTAACTTCTCTAGTTCAGCCATCAACCTATCCTTCAGAATTAATCCAAACACATATGTAACGCACAAACAGTTTAAATCTCGAACAATCGTTATCGCCTTGACATACGTGTTTTCTCTTCTATTTTCTATGTCTCCGCATTCAAAAATAATGCCATCTAATGTTCTAATTTTCTCAGACCTTGCAAATTTGATATGTTTCATCCAATCAGTGTCTGGGAGCCCTTGTTTCTCTTTTTCTAGATTGGACAGTAAATCAAGCTTGTGACTAAAATTTAATAAGTCATTGTCTACGAAGTCCCTATCTCCCTCGAGCTGACTTTTGACCAATTCGACAGATGACTTAGTTCTCTACTTTAAATGTCACAGATCTAAAGTTTCTTGCCATGAATATTCAATAATTCACAATCTTTCACATATATTACCAACCATATACGATTTTACTGTATTAAGAATATTAATGGCTTTATCAAAATTATGAGATGCAGAGGGACTAGAAATTTCCAATGGCGACCCATGTATTTCCAGCGAAGTCTTCAACAAAGGACCCCGACTTAAAGCATTTTCTAGTTCTTTTATTTTTTCCTTTAGGTTCATATTTTTTACTTGTCTTCGCCTAATAGACTCTACAAGCGCCTCAACATTAGTTAGATGCAATTTCATGAGCCCTCACACTGTAACCCTAGACAGATCAGCATTTATTTCTGCTCGATCAACAACATTTTTGTTACAAACATGTGCCCTTTCAATCCTCAATATTTTACTGCCCCTATCATAATTGTTGTCCTACAATATGATACGGTGGCCATCTAAACTAATGACCTCTTCGGAAATTTGCTCCATCATTTTTTCGTTTTCTTGCAAACATTTGCTAACCCAATCAGGTAGTATAGCGTTATCAACTTCCATGTTCTTGGCCTCTTCAATGATCATTGTTTTAGTCGAGATTTGGATCTAGCTGATTTAGTTGTATGTGCTTTTTATGGAATTACCATATGAAGAGGCTCTTCGTCATCTCCACCATCTGATAGCCCACCACGAACCAATTTTTCATTTACAATAGCTTTTTTCGTTTTTTGAATGGTATATGAAGTCAGACCAGCATTGCATGTGCAAGATTGAGTTTGTCCTATAGAATTTATTCCTCTTTGCTTGTATCTTCCACACGTGGTGACGATCTCTTCAGAGCCTACTAGAAATTCTTGTTTTTTTGTTAGTTCATTGTGAATTTCTTGGCTCTTCTCTCTAGTTCTTGTACCTCGTAGACTCTAGGTGCTCTGTGAAAATTGTATTTCTATAAAAGCCTCAAATAGGATTAGCTTCACCTAGGTTAAAAGCATCCAAAGACTTTGCAAAAATGGTAGCATGAGTCGCATCCTTCATAGTGACGTCTACAACAATAGATGGAAAAGTTTTTTTTTATTTTTTTTTTGGTTTTTTGTTTTTGTTTTTGTTTTTTGTTTTTTGTTTTGTTTTTTGCTTTTTGTTTTTTTTTTTGTTTTTTGTTTTTGTTTGTTTGTTTGTTTGTTTTTTCTTTTTTGTTTGTTTGTTTGTTTTGTTTGTTTGTTTGTTTGTTTTGTTTGTTTTTTTTTTTTGCTTTTTGTTTTTTTTTGTGTATTTTTTATTTATTTTTTAAGGTCTGCTAGTACTTCCTGTAGACCTTAACAATAAAATACTATTTAGAATAAACCTCAACAACGACAATGGCCTATCTTCAAAACCGTAAGTTCAAATCATCATATTACTTTCTCTTTCCTCATGCTCCCCTTTGCCACATAGGAAAATCTGAGCTTCTGCAAATCTTCGAGGAGGCTCTTGTCCAGTTACCATTCAATACAATTCCCTTACAACACATCTTGAATTGAACAAAAAATTAAAGAAGTTGTACTTGCATTTTCTATTGAAAGAAGAGACAATGTCGACAAAAGAGAAATAGGGATATTCGTTAATTAATGATGGCACAACCGCAATAGCTGGCTCAAAAAAGAGATGGTTTACACAATAGTTGATAGCTACAATAGCCAAGTTAATCTAACACAGATCACGGTAGGGACCTATGACTTTGTGAGCGCCCTACAATCCCGAATGACTTTGTAAACCCAAACAACCCTTACAATAGGGATAGTAGTAGTGCAACAAGGCTTGATCCTCACGCATGACCCCTAAAGAAACCCCGCCTTGGTGAAGACTAAGAAATTACCATCCATGGTATTGTAATGTCGATTGAATTGAAAGAAAGAAATTGATATTTACGTGCCACGTGTATGCCATCGTTTCATATTGAATTGAAAAATATTTCACATGCGTTCTACGCATAACTGTAGCGATCTGCATTTGCAAATAGTAATGATAAAGCCAATGTAATGATCATTTATGTGAAATAACAAGTGGTGTGAGTCTACCTTAGTTATAAAACACTAACCAAGGAAAGGAAGACCAAATAAGAACCAATAGAGGAAATTTCAGAGTCTATGAAAGTTAAGCATATTATTGGCAATGCTTCAGTGACATTTTTTCAATGTGTTGTGGCGGGATGGGAATTATATTACAAATCTATTATCATGACTTAGTTGCAGAATTTACAACGTTCAACATATTGCTTTGGTTGAAGCGTTAGGTAAAGTCAGGGTATCAATATACAATTTGACAGGAACAGTGTGTAAAGATGAAGTAATTACCATCCCTAGTATGGTAATGATAATTGAATTAAAAGAAAGCGATTGATCTTGGTGTACCATGTGTATGCCATTGTTTTGAATTAAACTGAAAAAGATTTCACAACACATTAACAAAATGTCACAAAAGCATTGTCAATAACCCATGATTAAATTTAACTAGTATACACCAAATACACATGTCACTGTGGTCCACACATACCCCGTCCTCCACATAGTAAAGCTCCGCACAAGAAAGCATAATAATATTAATTGCAGATTTGTTCAATGCCCCATCCCCCTCCCCCCCCCATGCAAAGGACTTGTAACCGCGTCAATTATGGCATCAATTTAGGAAGCTATCCACATTGGACAAGTTTAAACACTTGTTTGATTATGGTAACATGAGTAACCATGTAAAATGCCTTGGGATTCAGAGGAACCTTTGTCACTCCTAGCATATTGTTCTTATTTTTAATCAATTTTTTTTTGCACACAAATTAACAATTTCTCTGAAATCAAAGAACTATGGAACACACCTAGTTTTTTCTACTCTTGTACTCCAAATTCTGTTTTTTTTTTTCTCTTCCATTGAAGATTCACATACCGCTGATATGTCTTCAACCAGTCAAAGCTATCATCGATAGCAACAAGTGAGTTAACTGTATCATTGAAAATAGCCTTCCAATGCAAATATCTTTCTTTACAGTAAAATATACTTTATCAATGAACAACTTTTTGAACATTAGTCTAGCATTACAATTCTCTATTATCTTCACAATCCCCAACTGTTACTATTACTCATGTAAAAACTGTTACACATGACAACCTGAATAAATAACAAGTGAAGATACCAAAGCCAACGTTTACTGAAAGTAATGAAAATAAATTTTGAAATTCCAAAAGCATCATGTCCACTTACTTCACACATTGATCCTTCTTCAAGATCATTGACATGCATGTCATAAGAATTAGAAATTTATGATATAAAATAAAAAGGAATGGCTTAGTGTACCAAAGCAACAAATTTTCCCACACAGCCAAAAATAGTCAGAATCCAGATTTTTTTTTTGCTTTTTCCAAAAAATCTAGTAGTGAGAGTGTTTCAATCGCATTTTTGATACCGAAAATGGATTCAGTACCATGAGAAACCGCAACTCCACCAAAAACCTTCAAGCTTGACAACTGCAGCCTGTATTTACAAAAAAAAATTATCGCATTTTATCATAAACATGCTGAAATTTCAATGTTTTTCCAAAAAAAATTTGAAGTCTTGTTACACTATGGTTGTGATCATGACAATTATATTAAAACTGGAAATAATAGCTGTAAATAGTAAATTGTGCAAGGAAATTCACAAATAAATACAATGCGGAAATGTGTACAACTACCTTCTACAACGAATTGACTTGACAGCTAGTCCCCACCACTATGTAAAACCGAACCAAATTTTATTTACAAATAGCTTGACACACAATTTTGAACACTGTGGCACAAAGCTAAGGGTTAAAAACACATTTGATCTAGCTAGACAAAAACATATATATTCCTCCACACATTTCTTTCGTATGCCTAGCTCTCACACAATACTAGACCCAAATCTTTGAATATAAACAAATACTGGTTCTAATCATATTACAAAATACTTGACAAAAAACTATCATGATCCACTAAATTATTATTGAACTAATGCCACCAACCATGAATTAATAGTTTATACCAGTAACTTTATGTTCATTGCATTCCCACAAATTAAAATTTCATGTCGGTAGCTTTAAATGTCTTCAAGTGAATTGATTTTGCTAACAATTGCAAAATGAAGGATGTGTGGAGGAACAACTATGTGTGGTGTTGTGCAAGAACACAGAAGTGAAAAACAAGGACGATAAATGTTGATACATTGTGCGCATTGACACATTGAACAAAGACGTGTGCATGTGTGCACTCAATGTATTGAATGTTGAAACAACTAATATTTTTTTTTGTGAACTTGGTGGTACTTCCTCTGGATATATTGTCTATTCAAAATCATATTTTCCATTTGTTCCAAGTGGGCTTACCTACACGAAGGAAACCAGGTAGCCACATGTCTGCATTAAACAGTGTCCAAAATTTTAAAAAGATCCTTCTCTATCCGTCTAGCAGCATTATCTATAATATCTATAATGCAGTTCAAGTTAAAAAAGTAAAAACTATTCATCATAAAATTTCAACAAAATGTAACCGAACCTCTGCTTCAATCCTCGTCCGAGGATATTACTGGGGCTGGTGCTTTGGTGCTAGAGCCCAGCATCTCGCTCCTCTTCATGTCTTGTAGTGTTTGTTCAGTTCTCCCCAGTGCTAAGTTGTTTATGTAAATTTGTATCTGGACTACTGCAATCTCCCTAAGGAGTTTTGCCCTGATGGGATCCTTTTCCTTGGTGTCTTCCTTTACCTTCGGTCCTTTGCTTGTTACTTGCTCCCGATTGAGAGTCATAGCCTGGGCCACCACGTTCTTCATGACCCAATACTATTGTATTGTCTATCTGAATAGAGAGTGCCGTCCTCGGGAGTTCCCTGGGTCCAGAACCATGCCCTCCCATTCCTCCATGGGAATGTCTTGGTTCCTTATGTTGTCATTTAGTTCTCGTTCCCAGCCATATATTTGGGCTCTAACTTTTGGTGGGTTCCCTGCCTTGTAAGCGTCAATGAGGGGTTTCATGTGTTCATGTCTAGTCTTTATCCCTCTCTTGATTTTCTCTTTGTTTGGGCCACTCACCCCTTCTACTATCTTTTTTCCTATGCCTCTCTTACCACTCCTGGTCACTTCTTTCCATCTCTTTCCATGTTGTCTTTGTTTATGTTGTTGGTTGCTTCTTTATTTTTACTAGCCTCCTCTCTATACTAGACGTATCTTGAGGTGAGACCTATCATAGAACCATAACAAATATCAGTTTGATGTTGTACAAACATCTAGTCAATTTCCCATTTACCTGTGTCATGTTTGTTATCCCTTTCAGGGTCGGAACTGAGGCTTTTCATGGTTTTTATTAGCTTTTCCCAACTTGTCTTGTAGTTTTGGGTTCTTCTAGTTCTTTCTTCTTTTACCTTCGTGTTTTTCACTCGTCGACGGTCGTCACTCAGACAACGCGACAGAGGACTGCCACCAAGATAGATTGTGTTATTGTTCTTTGCTTTGCAGGGAGGCTTGGCCATGGAGATGTTCTCCGGGGGTTTGAATAGCAGTACCCTAGCCCTATTCTCCTTTGTGCCAGGTAAAATTTTTATTTTTTGTTTACCTCTTTCCTCTATTCTCTTTTCTCTATGTAGCTCTCTGGTTTTTTCCCTCTGTTTTGCCCGAGGAGTCCCCGCAGGAGTCATGGTGGCCACACTCTCTCGTATTTCGTTTCTTGGGGTTATCGTGGTTGAAACCTCTCCATTCCTGGTTTCTACCCCTACCTCTCCTAGCCATATGCACCACTTGGTCAGAACGAGTTTCCCCATCCTGGTATCCTTACCAAGTTTTCTCGTCTTACCTCTACTTTCTCCCTTCTCTCAGAGCTCTGGCTTAATCGCCAAGGTTTTCATTACGAATTCTATAAACTTCGTCCATCCAGGGTCCCAGGAATTCATGGGTTCCTCCCTACCAGAATTGCTACCTATCGTGGACACTTTTCCTATTTTTTTAAAGAAAGGCATCATAATTCTTAAGATGTTGAGGGCCAGAGAAGCAACATACCAACTTGCAGAGCTAGTTCCGCTGTTGTCCTCGTGCCGCAACGTCATTCCTTGGACACCTTTCTTCTCTCCTATTCTCGTTTACTCCCTCTACATGCATCTGCCTATAGACTTTTTCTCTTTAAGTTTTATTCCCCTCCCCTTTTTGTCCTTACTCTTCTCATCCACCTGCCTCTCGTAATTACTAACCTTGTTGATCCCTATGCCATCACCTTGGAATGGTGACCCTCTGTCCTTTCTTACACTGTCTCTCATTAACTCTCGCTTGCTCCCGGCTACTTTTACCGCATGTCCTCTTCCCTCGTCCTGCCACTTGCTGGTTTCCTCCTACCTGCACTCCCGCTAGCCCTGAAACAACTAATATTTACTTGCAACAATGTTTTCTATTAATTAAGGAACATAAAAAAAATATAAATTCCAACTTTATCTTCAATGCAAATATTTTGTGACATCTTGCAAACGCAAATTTGTAGAAGGTCATTATTTTTAGGGAGACGAGTCAACAAGAATTTGTAATTACTACTATAATGATGAAAAATGCCATTTAACATTATAATTCATTTGAAATAAAAAACTATGATTTTGAGCAAGTTGGACAAGTCAAGGAATAAAAGCTAATAGTCTCTACCTCCACACACATTACATTAATTAACTAGCTATCATTTACAATGGATCCAAACTATGGATAAATATTAGTCCTTTCAACATTCAATTCACTGACTACACACCTTCGCAAATAGGTTCATCTACATGATGAAAGTTTCTTCTTCAAATTAAAATGAAGATAACCTTCCTCACAATGAAAACTTTCATTATAAGCTCCGCATAATGGAACAACTTCCTACAATTTTGGCTATACATAATCCAACACAATCTCTTTAAATTCTTATTTTCTTCCTTCACACGACGAAAGCTTTTATTATAAACCCCGCACAATGAACTTCTTCAAATTGAAACAAAGACAAGCTTCCCCCTCACAATGAAAACTTTTATTATAGGCTTCACATAAGGACAAGCTCCTATCAATATTATGTTTACGGATTTGTTAAAAGACCTAATTTTTCCAGTCTTCAAATGTTGATATATAACAACATCCTCTTGCTATAAAATTCAATAATATTGAATGCATATGCGCATATGAAACATTGCACCGAAAAAGTCTATGTTCCTTGCTCCACACACCTATTCTCTCGTAGATGTTACTACTACATGTGCCAAAATGGTTACACATGACATGCTTAGAAATTAGCAATTGAACACACCAACGCTACCCAAAATTGCATCCATTTATTTTTCACTTTGCGATTTTTTTAATATCATTGTTATACGTGTCATAAGAAACATAAATTTACCATACAAAATAAATACAAACTAACTATGATTGTTTTCATATACATTTATCTTCAATTTGAATTATACAATGATTTTCATTGATATGAAATAAGTATTTGTATACCTGTGTGTTTTATTGAAAATACACTTCATCATATATTTAGTATTGTCCTAATCACATAAGATCTTTCGTATTTAAGCATTATTTTAATGGGCAAAGTTTTATATACTTTAACATAATAAATTTGAATAGAAAATTGTCCAAGGTGAATGCATTTAAAAGCTAGGAGTATTATAGATCTTTTGTATTTTTGCACTATTACTACTAACCATGAATTAGTAGTTTATGCCAATATAATCAGATATGCCATTATGACAATATTGAAGGTGAGAATGTGTTTCTATGTGACCTTAGTTACGGATATAATATTTTATGTAAGACAACAAACTTAGCTTATATAATACTCCCAATGTTTAAATGCAATTTGCAAAGAGAAAACATTACATGTGTCACTATATGACCAAATAACTTATTTCCTTTCTCCACCAACAATTTGAGTTGCTTGTTGGCTCGTTTCCCTAAAATTCACCACTTGTTATTTATTTATGTATGGCACGTCACAAAATCTCTGTATCGAAGATGAAGACAACATCCAAAACTTTTTTATCATCCCAATATATGTTATCTGATTAATAGAAAACACAGACACTGCTAAATAAAAATTCTCCTCAACATGTATTATGTTATTGTTATTCCCAATGATGTCAAAATGTATAGAATTACATTACTATTGGTTCAATAACAATAATGTTCCTCACACGCAATAAAAAGACACTTAATTAAATATTTGACAATTAGTATTTTAGAGTAACGATAACATTTAGGATCAAAGTTTATGTTACACTACGAATTAAATTTTCACTTCCTTTCTCCACGCACCCGTTCTCCCACACTAGTAATTGTTCAAATGTATTAAAAAGACACTTATCCCAAATGCACATAGTATTCATAAATATTCTGCAAAGAGAAATCGTTACACATTCTGCTACTTGTTGAACGTAATTAGGACCAAATGAGTTATTTGTATCACTGGAAATAACAATTTTCCCTTACTATACCAACCATTTCAAATGCTTACAATCTCGTTTCCTTAGAAATCACTACATGTTACTATTTAGCATCTGAAACATGTTATAGAGATAAAATTGCTGTCCATATTTTTTTATCATTTTGATATTTGTCCTTTGATTATTATAAAACAATGCTACGGGTAAATATCAATACTCTCAGCATTCGATTCACCAACCTGGCATGCACACGCACATGTCTACATTCAATGTACTGACTTCTAGATGAAACCGGAAAATTTCCTATTACATTACGAATTAAATTATTTGTTCATAGTTACTAAATTAATTTCGCAACTACGAAATAAAGTTCCTCCTGCAATGTTGTTCACCCACACATACCTCGTCCTTCACACATACTTCATTCCACAAATTTTCACAACTCTATGCAGCTGCTCTCTTGCATAGATAGATTTGTAAAAGTTTTAAATGGCTACTTCTCCACATAGTAAAAGCTTCACACAATGAAACCTAAAAATATTAATTGGAGATTTGTTTAGCCCACCCGCCTGCACACCCTCACACAAATACCAAAATGTAAATGTGGTTAACCATTATCAATTTGCATACAAGTATTATACAACATTAGAATGTGCATAACCAATCTGCAAATAACCTAATGTCTATGAAAATGTAAAACTTTTGTGTATCCTCATCAATTGCTTTTGTGGAAAATAGACGTATCAAAAAATTCTACGACAATGGAAACATATAAGAAGATGCAAAAATATGTGGAAGTTCGCATAGCTAGAAAAGTTCCACACTCCGCACTCCCAACTTTTCGCTCACCCTTTCTTCTTCTGATACATTGTGCTTCCCATTCTCACGCACATACCAAATCATCTGCACATCCTTCATTCCGCACAGATTCATAGATCTATGCAAATTCTTTCCCGCATAGTCAAATCTATAAATGTTTTAAATGGAAAAGAGGTTAAAATGAAATAATATAAAAGAAACCCTCTTCAACCCCGTTCTCTTGCATATACCCCATGAATTGCACATCATTTATTCTGCACAATGAAGACTTCTTCCTGAGCTCTGTATTTCGACCCTCGTTCTCGCACACATACCTTTTCCTTTGCACATCCTTCATTCTGCACATATTCACAACTCTACACAATTGTTCTTTCGTACACCTATTAACAAATGCTTGTGCAAACAACTTCCACTGGGTGGAAAGTTTCCACTGTGCAAAGATCTTTCACTATGAGAGAAAAACCTTTAATGAATTAATTAGATTTATGTAACTTCTCTCTCGCACGATTATATCTATAAAAGTTTTAAATGGAAAAGAGCTTAAAATGAAATAATGAGAGTCAACGCACTTTTGACCACGAGGCCAATGATATAGTCCTTGGTGACACAAATTGAAAAGACTTTAAAATCAATTATGTCCTTACCGAATAAAGTCATTTTTGCATTCTTGTTCTCCTGCAGATCCTCCGCACATCCTTCATTTTGCACAAATTCATGGCCCCATGCAACTAATCTCCCACACGGTTAAACCTGCAGAACTTTTAAATGGAAAACAGCTTAAAACAAAACTATGAAAAAGTAAACACACTAGCAATACATGTCAGAGCACCAACCAAAGAAACGCCCCGTTGCACCCCCCCACATCCACCCCCCCAATCCTAAAAATCACCTATATCCCCATAAAGCTATTAAAAAATGCTTATGCTGAGAACTTTCACTGTGCAGAGAGAAAAAAATCATCATCGTTCAACCATCGACTGTCTTTTACATTCATGATTTCTTGCAAAATACATCCTCAATTTCCAATTGAGCCTGAACAACATCTCCAAATAATATATTTGTTTATGTTCAACAGTTCGTACTTTTCATACGATATTTAGAGATGTGTTGTGGCAAAACAACAACCCCCAATTTTTACCTTATTATCTTCATAATAATAATAGAGACTCTCTATATGAATTTTGGTCATATCGCCTCTTAATGTTTTCACTTGGTTTATTTTTCTCAGATTTGTGTTTTAATTTTTTCATTGGGTACAGTTTCTCATCATCTTCCCAAAGACTCTAATTTCGCTGAGTTTGGACTTACAATTTGTAAATAATGCTTATTCAAAGTTTGAGTGATTTTCACCACCTAAACTAAAATATGTATTTTACCTTTATTTTTGTAAAATTAATTAATTTTAAATTAGTAAATATTAGTATTTAATTAATTAAACTAATAAATTTTATTTAATTAATTTTGTAAATAATTATAATTTTATATTATTTTTTGATGTCCCATTTTAATCGCTCTTTTAAACTATGTCATATATTAACTTGTAAATTAACTTTTATATTTTTAATTTAATATTTAAATTATTTAAATTTTAATTTCCGGAAACGTAAAACAAAATCTTAATTTCATTTTTTTCGAATGGTTCAAAACCTTTATCTCACAAAAATGACCGTAATTTTTTTTTGAAAAATACCTAACTCCACTTAAGTGTCTTCATCCCCTCCTCTCCTCTCCTCTCCTCTCTTCTCTTCTCTTCTCTTCTCTTCTCTTCTCTTCTCTTCCCGACTCCCTCTGTTACGAGATTCATAATCCCCTCCCCTCGCTCCTTCCCTTATAAGTCCCGAGCTAGCCCACTACCGTCCTTATTCCTCACATTCTTCCCCCTTATAACTCCCCAACCTCTTTAGTAGAGCCCATAAAAAAGCCATTAACCTATATTGTTTTTCATATTTTATAATTTTAATTAATAAATCATTTTTAATATTTTATTCTGTTTAATTTAATTATTTATATTTTTAATATATAATAAATAATAAGGTTATTTTATTCTATATTGAATAATTTAATATATTATCATGAATTAATTTATTATTTGTTGATATGTATTTAGTTTTTTATTGATTTGAAATGAAAATTTAAATTTAAATTCATTTATCTCAAATATTATTGATTGAAATGTTTTACTTTTTATTGTGTAATGATAGCAAGAAGTGACTTCAATTTATAGTGGCATAATTTCTATTTTACTCTCCAAATTATTTTTATTATTTATTAACAAATAAACTAGCTAACATTTAATGTGAAATGATATTGAAAAATCTTTTTGGTGCAAAACATTCTATCGCATCTCATCTCAATATTTAAAATCAACGAGTTACAAACACATGCACGCAAGAATGCAAATGGTATTGTGGGTCACTTCATTCATTTATTATACCTGCCATCATTTCTTTGTATAAAGGTTTTTCAATTTTTGTAACTTTTATTACCGTTTTGATTGAAAATCTTATTAACCTGTAATTTTATCCTTTCAAAACTATAATTTAAAACAAAATTATTAATGAACACATTTAAAAAAAATAAAATTATTAATTAAATTTATGTTTGAAATGATTTTTAGGTTTTTAGGTTAAAGTGTGACTATATAGTTTTTTTAATGCTATAATATTTTGTGTTATAAAATTTAAACATAAATTCAATATTTTAAAAATTACTAAAACATTAAAATTATATAATATTAATTAACTTTAAAATTAATATATTCCTATCACAATTTATTTGATAACAAATAAACTTAAAATTTTGTAAGATTTAAAAAAAATCAAACATTACCTTACACTTAAAAAAATAAAATAAAAATTTATATATTAACTATTAATATATTTTCAAAATTAAATTAATTTTATTATAAATATATAAAGATATATTGATAATTATAAATATTTTTCTTCCTTATAAATTTATTTTCAAATTTTTATTATTATATCTAAAAGTATGTATTTGTTTTAGGTAGAAATTCGTTGGAAAAAAAAATCATATTTTTTGGGATAAGTTAAATTTTTTTAAAATTATAAACAGATTATATTTATAATTATTTTAAAATTTAGATTTTTTGAATTATCTTATATATTATTCACAAAATTTATAACTTTAATCTCGCTATATTTAAACTAGGCGGTAGGTACACTAATATGTAGCTTGTTTAAATTTAATTATATAGTTTAAAATTAGAATTTTATTCAATTTTATATTAATTTGTGTATATTATTTTAATTTGTATATATTATTAAACATATCAAAATTGTGCCCAATCATGTTAATTTTCATAATATTCGCAGTTTTGACATCTTTACTATGGAAGACTTTATCTTGAGTTCTACTTGGCCAAATGAGGCCCAAGATGACTCTTTAGAAAACCATTATCATGGAGAATGATATGGAAAAATTAACTCAACCAAATATGCACATTTAATATGCCTATAGATTAGCAGAAGTTGAGGTTCCGAATTTGCAACCAAAATTAGTTTCTTGGGTTTTTGTTTAAGCATTTTCATTTGCCAAAAACTCATACTGTTGCAAATTGGTTTGAAGGAATCCCTCTTAAGCCATAGAAGTCTTGACTGGGATCAACAAGAAGCATGAATTTCTTATATTTTAATTATTTAATTAAACTGTGGGTTGAGAGTTTATTTTCCCAGTTTTGCCATTATGCTTTCCATTCGCAATATCAATTCATTTTATTTGAATTCTGAATGGTATTTTCAGGAGATTTGTCGGATATGATGAAGCTAAGGAGTTTTGAAGCAATGTCGTTTCCCCAACAAAGGAGAAAAAGAGAAATTTCAGCTCCAAATTAGATGGATCTAAACTACTCTCAATAGCTCTCCATTTTTGGAGATTTTTTGTAAACTATTAATATCAATTATGAGAATGAGGAAGGGGTTTCTCTTCTATGCAACTTAGAAGATTTTTGCACTTTTGTAAAACGATTTCAATTGTAGATAAGAGGGAAACTCATATTTGAGGTTGTTTCAGGATTTGCATTTCGAAATCTTGTTTATGACTGGAGGTAGAATTTGCAATTTTGTAGTTCTTCTTCATGCTAGTAGAAATTATTATTCTAAAAGGATTCTTGGATATTTATTGAGAACAAAGAATGGAATCATGTTTGATCAATTTGCATTTACAAGTACCCTTATTTGTTAATGCAATTTTCATTTATTCGGTGACATATTTGTACCAATTATTTCATATTTGCACTGTTGTTAGATATGCTAATAATTTTTCATTGGAAGAGCTATCTTGTTTAATGAAATCATAGATTTTTTAATGCTTTCCCTATTTCCTTTTGCATTAAAACAATTTTCTGAGTAACTATTTACTCAGAAATTTATCATGTTAGATTGATTTAAGTGTTATTGAAATTAAGTAAACTTTTTCTTAGTTTTGATAATTAATTATTCATTGTTATAAATCTCTAAACAGAGCATGCATGGAACTCAAAATATCAATTGTTAGAACTCTTTCAACACTTTGGTATTAATCATATAATGCATGTTAAATCTCCATTCATTTAATCACTCTCTTAGTTTGGACTAGATCTATATCTTCCTAATCGAGATAGATTTTTTTTTTGTCACTTACATCTTAGAGTAGGTTTGGATTTACATTTAATTGTATCTTAGAATTCTCCTCAAACAAGGAAACATTTTAGGTGTGGCCTGGTTGAGCCCTCAATTCAGCTTAAGGGTCCCTTTCCTGTAAGAGCTTTACAAGAGAGTAGATCTGATATCTCTCTTCGTGTTGCTAAGTAATAGAAATACCACAAGTAAGCAGGGAGAGAGAGGGGGTAACTGGACCCAATAGAACCAGTTGGAGCGATCACTTAAACAAATAAGAGTCTGATTTGGGAATCTGACTGGATGGCCTTCCAAAATGTTGATGAGGTCATTTTTGGCTATCAACGTTTTTGGTGCCAGAAGGAGGGCCAAATTATGTTTTCTTTTTAAATATTTTATGATTTTAAAGTTTTATTTTTACAATGGCTCCTTGTAAACAACCTCTTTAGAGTTGCTTCAGTAGACTTCCACTTGCCTCCACTCTAATTTAGGTTGTAAATCTCTTGTCAAAGATGAAGTTTAACGGTAAGAAAAATGTCTTTGCTTTTGATCATGTTCTTTAATTCATTTTAAATTATAATGATTTTGAGATTGAAGAAGCTGTGATGTGCAGGATTTTTACTCTATCTTTGACAGGATTGGCTAAGGACTGATGTAAATCATTACCATTTCCCTCCATTCGCACTTAGGAATAATTTGTAAAAAAATTCCTACATGATTTTCATGATTACGACCACGAAAAGGATTGCGATCAACTCGAAGCTCTTCGCCAATTTGAAAGTGAGTCTTTGGACAATTTTATGATTAGATTTAAATTATTTTGTTTTCAATTCCAATCTGAATTTTCCCCCCCCCCCCCCCCCACGCACGCCCCCCACCAAGTATCAATTAACAGGACGGTTTTTAGAGAATTAGTCTCCCTTCCTTGTATTCCAAATCCCTACAATGAAACAATTTCAAGATTTAAGTCTTCTTTATCTTCTATTAACATGAATGAAAGTTCACCTATGGAGGATACTCATGCCAATCATGATGAAATTTCATCACACCTGTATGATAAATTCCTACAATTAGTGCATACTTCCTATAGTGTTAATGAAGACTGTGCTACTCTCTTTCATGTTGATAATTCACAACTACAAAGTTTGGAAGAATCCAACAATCAATTTCAAGAAGATAAACTATCAATGAAAAATAAACTATTAATGAATTTGAAAATCAACAAGAAATAAAATCATAAAATCAACAAGCAAAGGAACTAATTGAACATTTCAATAAAGTGCATTTTTCTTGGTCAAATTCCATGGATTAGTGGCACTAGTATTGAGCTACAACAGTGGTCAGACTTCTGTTGCAATTCCTAAAGTTGGTTTTTATATCAAGTTTCAAGCTCATGTGGGAAGAGTTTTATTTATTTCTCCAGCACAGTCACAATTGCTCATTGTTCTTCATGTCTTGATGGGTAAATTCACAGAATTCGTACTTAATTTAGTACTTATCACATACTGAAATTTTAGGTACTAAATAAAAATTTTATATTTAAGAATGTGGATATCAAGTTAGAAAATGTTATTGTTACCATCTTCGACTCAACAACATTGAAATTCATGGAGGTATTAAAAATTATAAGTCTTTAGCCTATTCATGATCAGAGTAGCAGCCTTTCTGTAATATACTCAAAGAATGGTAAGACAGTCACTGAATGATCAAGGTGTCATATCCTTTATCATTTTTGAACGCTTTGATATTATTACACAGTAAATCAAGGTATGAATAAGTTTTGTTTATTTAGATTAATACAAGGAATGCAAATAGTAGGATTTAATTTTTGATGTACCTCCATTCATGTAAATGATGTGCATATCCTTTCCATATAATACCAAAATCTGATTGGTGTCAAACTGTCTTATCCAATCATCTGTTTTACTGATTCCCTTCCATTATGATATATCTGTCTCATACTCATTTCATCATTGCAATGACCGGCCTATAACATAATTAAAAAATGCATAGTCACCCTTTTCAAATCAACCCAAGCCTATTTGAAACCCCGAAAAGCAAGGAATTGTTTGTCTCCATAGTATTTCTAAATCCAGTGGTTGATTAACCCGTGATTCTCTACATCTCCTCCCTGGCCTTTGACATTGTTTCATCGTCAGCATGGGGGCTGACAGGCATGAACCTACCTTTTCCCAATTCCATCTTAGCCCAGAATATGCATCCTGTAAGAATCGAATTGAGGAAAAAGGGAGTATAAACTTCCTCAAAAAGTTTCAAGGTCAAAATGACAAGGTTTCCATGGCGTTCGCGTGGAGCTCTGACGAGAAAGTAGCAGAGGTCGAGAATTTGAGGATTAAGGTCACAAAGAAATTGATAGCCAAATCAACTAGGTTACCTTTAACTGGAGAAAAATACTTCAAGGGTGGACTGCTTAAATGGGATGGTTGTGCCAAATTTCTCAAGACTGCATACAAAACTATCAATTGGTCAAAAGGGGTTTTGAGAAGTTGTATCGAAGAGGAGTGGTGGCCACTTATTATAGCGCTATAAAGGTTCGTTACTTGTGAGGGAAGGTATCCAACTGTATTTATATATCATATTAGGCTTCTCCTACATTTCACAGATGGATGTGAGATTAATTTTCAGTTTTTCCTTCATCAAAGTTTATTTAAAGTTACTAGAGGTGGTCAATATGCTTCTAAAAATGTTGAAACCAGTCTATTTCATCATAGTTTTATAAAAATGCTTGTTGTTTATGAATTGGGTTGATGAAAAAAGACATGCGAAGAATTTTTGGCTGAGAATTTTCCTGGGAAGAGAATCAGATTAAGGGTCGACAATGAATTATCAGTCCCCTATCTAAGAAGCTAGACAAAGAGATTGAGATCCTTCCTGACTCTACTTCCAAGAAGGACAAAGGTTCGGATAGAACCCCTGAATTAATAAATATGGAGGGAAGTTCAGTGAACCCCTTGGAGAAGCTCGGATCTATAAACCCCAACTCTTCGGTAAAGAAAGAATCCCTAGCCTTAAAGGGAAAGAAATGAAAGGAAGGTAGTGAACAAGAGAAGGAACATGTGATTAAATATGTAACGGTCTAAAAACCCCAGCAGAGAGAAAAATTTACCTCGGGTGGAGGTCTTGAAGTCGGTCACCTCGCCAACAAAAGAACAACTTGAAAAATCCAAAACTGCTCCTAAGAAAGGAAAGAGGAAGCTAATATGTCAAAATGATGAAGTGACACCAACACCGACACCACAATTGCAAGATACCCCAAAAGCATCTGAAATTTTGATCGCATCACAGGGTCAATGACATATCATAAGTGTGACTTGATAATAGTGTCCATAAGTGAAAATCCCCTCTTGGGTACTTGAAGAAATGGAGAAAATGGAAAACATTTTCCCGAGGAGGTAGGGTGAGTTGACAATTTTCAGGATCTTTTAAATGATTGAAAATTGAATGACCGGACTAAAATAGAACCAAGAGCGGGGAAACGAGCAGTTAAAACTATGGTATGTTAGACTCATAAGAATTCAAGCCATAAGGGGAGCAGTTCGCAGAAGCAAACCCTGCCTTCGGAGGACATCTATAATCGTAATGAAGCAGAATTGCAATTGCAAGTAAACAAGTTGTAAAAGAAAAATATGAAACTCAGAGAAGGTCTCACAAGTATAAAACCTTGTTTCACCATGTTCGAAAGGAAAATGAGATGTATAGAAACTAGAATCTAGTTTTGGTATCCAAGAATGATGCACTAGTCCTAAAAAATAAACAGATTCTTAGTTGGAAGGTGAGACAACTAAATCTCGTCAAAATACTTAGTGTTCATGAAAGAGCCCGAAGATTTGGGCGACAGTCAATGCAAAAAAATCATAGTTTGGAAGTTTTAGTCAGCACATCGAGAATATGAAAACAACAGTGGCCCAATTTTGATGACTCGTCAATGTTGAGGAGGACAGTTGCATGAGGGCATGCATTCCCTCTAGCATGGGGGGATGTTGGGCCCTACTTTTGTTATCCTTTTGAGACCCTATTCTACTATTTCCACTATAGCCTACCCTATTTTACCCTTTTTGACACCTATAAACCACTCTATACTGCCTAAAATGTGTTATTTTACAATTGGAGGTAAGAATCACAGTAAAGACTATTTTTACATATCTTTGGTTAATATAAGTAGATTCTAAACACATTTATATTTCTTGACTCACTATTGAATGATTTAATTATAAGGTTCTTAAACATAAGGATGGAAACTTGGATACATTGACAGGTTATCAGTGACCCAACATCCAACTCAAGAACATATTGGGCAACCATTCAATACTTAGTACTTTATTCAGTACTCTACTCCATATTTGGTACCAGTCAATCAATGGGCATCTCGATGGTGGTTTCTTTTGTTTGTGGTCATGGTGATAACTTCTTCAAACCTAAAGATAACACTACGGTTGGATAATGCAGGTATGATATGAATGAGTGATATTTGGAATTGGCTTAGCTCAATTAAGCCTAGATCACAAACACATTTAATTTTTTTGAGTCATTCATTGTAACTAACTTTAGGTCTTAAACTCTTTAAGAAGGCCCAAAATTAGTGTGAGAAGATATATTTGGAGTGAAACCGTATGTGACTGTAAAACACCATATACCTTTGTTTTTATTTTAATTTGGAACACTTGAACTTATGTTTTATTAAAGGGTCTAATATAATCGATCTTGGCTTTTATATCTGTGGATTCATGTGCTTATAATCTGTGAGTTATTGAGGTAAATTAGCTTGTCTCGGGTTGTGGAAAGGGCCCACCACATACCTCTGCCAAGTTCTGTATCAATTTCAGTTATATAGGAAGTGTGCTTGTTAGCTTTAGTGAAGCTATACTTAAAATCTTTGTTTCTCTTTTGTAATATCCAGAATTTTTGTACTTAGGATTGTAATTGAGTGATATTTGCAATCTTCCACAGATATAAGTGCTATGTTTAAGAGATAATTGGTTAGATGCTTCTTTTGAATTGTGTGGGTTTGCAAATAATTTCTATGGGGATTATTTGAATTCGTAAGTTTCTTTTTTGTCCTCGAAAACTGATAAAGAGTAGGATTTAGCTTATATCGGATTCCTAATGAATGCATTTCTCACAGTCTTTGGAAATGAATTATTTGATCTCAACAAAATAACTTGACTATATGTGAATCTATAATCTTAGTAAGGAGTCGTTGTAGCTGATGTCTAGTATACTTGATTTTTGCGAAGTTAAAGAGGAACAATATGCCATTTGCTTTATTTCTCAAGCAATTTCAAATATTAAATTAGGAAACAATGTGCCTCTTGGTTCATTCCTTAGTTAATTTCGAACACGATTTATCCAATTAGAAAGTTGTGTGTCATTTGTTTCATTTTCTTAGTTAATTTTTTACTGATTTCTTGAATTAGAAAGCTATGTGAATGATTTTGAGTTTAATGGTATTGTTGAGTTTACTTTTCAAATTCTATCTGGACCCTGGGGATTAGTTTTGTGTGGATATTTTTTAATAGAACAGACTGTTTAAATCAAATTGTGAGTTTAGTTTATGATGATTTTTAATTTTATTTCAAAGAAGAATCTTTAATTAGTCGTGTGGTTATCAAAGAGACATTAGAAATTTAAATTGTGTGTGACATTGAAGAGTATAATAGGTTTCTTCAGTTCAGGGAACTTTAGTGTAATGATTTTAAATTAGGAACAAAATTTGGTCATATGGTACTTAAATTTGTACCAAGTGAGCATAGGATAATCAATTTAGGTCTAAATCGTAATGCCTTGTAACTCAAATATTACGAACTCCAGTTGACAATTCTAAATTTAGGGAATTAAAATGACATATAAAAACCCTAACAGGCTGAATGTCATTCTGCGGTGTTTAGAATTTTCGATGACAACTATTACTTCTCCACTGTAAGATGTTCAGCATGTTTCTTCACCACAACCATTTTTCTTCTCAGCCTGACATTCTCATTCAACAAGTACCCAGAATTATCATGTTCCGTTATAGTGAATGCAACATTTACCACCATAATAGATTTGGGATTCCTTCTAGTGTTGGGGGTTATCACATTATTTGTAGAAACTGATACTAGCCTTTGAGGATCCTTGGGGAAGTATCTATGCCTCTACTACACCATCCTCTTCTTAAGTTGATTAAATGTTACACTACATACATCCATGACTCTATTGGCCGGTGGAGGTGTGATACCCATTTCCTAAAATGGAAGATGACCACCTGTAAGGGGAGGTTCCTCTGGAGTGCTTGGTTCGTCATCCATGGGTTGGACGGTATCTTCTTCCTCCAACTCTTCTTCTTCTCTTGAGTTAGTTTTCCTTTTTATAGTCTTTGCGCTGTTTCCTCCTCCTAGGACTACCTCTGTTGTTCTTCCTCTATACTTCTCCTCTCTTATTCTTCTTTTTGTTGCTTCTGGAGCATCTCATCCTATTTCCTCTTCTCCTCTTCTTCTTCTACTTCTCTCCTCTCCTTCTCTAATTGAATAAATAATGTGTTTAAAGGATAAAATTTATATTTATTGCCGCTCTCACCTGTCGATTCATACTTGATCCTTTTCTTAGGAGCTAATTTCCTTGCTTGAGGGGTTATCTCTTCCTCCTCCTGCACCTATAAGTCTTGAGCTAGTGGATCTTAGGGTAAACTGGTTTCCATCCCTGGATGTTCTTTCATGTTTAATTGTATTAGTTCTTTATCTTCTCATCTTTTGTTGTGGACATTGATGAGTACCCCATATTGTGACCGATCCTTTCACAATGTTGCCTGATCACTCTCTTGGGATCATATCCATGGAATTCCTTAGTAGTGAAGTGCATGTGATCCAACTCCTATATCTCTACTATTGTCACTTTATGGGTCTTTAACTCATATATTTCGATCTTGATCCAGGTGGATGTTGGTGGCCACCCACCTATTCCACCTGTACTCCCACCACTATCTCTTTCAGTTTTTTAGTTTCCATAATTGTAGCACAATTTACTTTTTTTGGCAGTTTTTCTGGTCGTAAACTTCTGAAGCAGTCTTGAGGCCCTAAACGACAATTTTTGGGAATATTGGGGCCAACATGGGTAATTATTTGATGTTGGCCACTTGAAAGTTTATTCCTTAGGTAGATCTTTCTAACGAGGTATTGTGTGCGTCAAAAGAAAATCGTATGCCAAAGTTACAACCCCGAGAAGTTGATGTACCAATTTACCTAAACAGGGCCCATAGTTTTGGCGCTTTGTCTCCTAGGGTTAGGTTTTTGGATGTTTATGGTTTTCCATTGTTTCACAATAATAAATAGGTCTTCGAGCCTCATTGTATCATAGTTCAGAGGCATGTAGTTGCCACATCTCTTCTCAGAGATAAGCTACCATCACCCAAGCTAGTCTTATTTCCATTCTATTTGTAAGCATATTTTAGTATTTGATATTAATGAAATGAAGTGTTATTTCTGTTGCATCTCTGTATTTATGGTTTTATCTGTAATTTTTTGCGTTCCTATTTAAGTTCGAATCGGATCCTCAATGGGAATGTGGGCCAAAGGGATTTCTTCCTCTTGTGAAGAATACCTGACAATCCCTCGTCCAATTAATTGTCTACTTCTTGCATGAATACCTTATTGGTCACATATTGCGGCATGAGATGAGGGGATATATGAAAACCAAAAAATCTAATGTGTGTACCCTTGGGAGCTGCAAACCAGCCCGCGATGTCTGAGAGTGACTCCTTCACTGGATTGGTCATGCAAGGAGGATCGATCTTGAATATCATCTGAAAGACAACCGCAAAGAAGTGCTCAACCAATTTCTTATATATGCTTATGAATCTTGATTTTGATAACTCTTTGTAGTGGAATTGTACTGGGAAATTCTCCTCTTGGGTCCAGTTCCAGTTCATTCCCGAGAATGCATATTATGCACAAATTCCATCTAGGAGAAATGCATACATGCAGAATTTTAGTTCCTAGTTCTCCCCAAAGATGATTTTCCTGCACCACATGACACTACAAATTGAATGACAATATATATACCCAATTGAAAATTATGTCACGAGATACCACCATGTTAAGCGCACACACACAGAGCTATATATATATGTATACATATATATATAGATATATATATGTATATATATATGTATGTATATACATAGTATATATATATATATGTATATGTATATATAATATATATATATATATATATATATATATATATATATATATATATATATATATTATATATATATATATATAATATATATATATATATATATATATATATATATATATTATAATATATATATATAATTCTCCTCAAACACCTCAGTGTTCTTGCTCCCATGCAACCAACAACACATGGTTATCAAATACTGGTATACTTCTCTGAGAATATTTTTCGGATAGACTGCAGATGAGCGATGGAAAAACTTGGCATTTTTTTAACACCATGGTCATAATGTTACTCGTATCGAAGTTAAGTGGGCTCCTATTTTCTAGGAGTGCGCCCACATGCAACGAGACGGATCATGCATGTGCCTAGGAAGAGCGCATGCCTTTGGCATGAAGTAGTGCGCTTAGGTAGGGTGAAATTTCTCAACATCAAGGAGTGCGCGCTTAAGGAAATCACACTTATTTAGACCGAAGAAGTGCACACAAGTTGAGCGCATGTTTTCACCAACTTGGAGTGCGCTTTTTCTTTTCTAAGTGTTTTTCTTCCTTCTATTTTATTTTTTTGTACTTTTGAGTGTGTGGATGGTGATAAGGCAAGTTTTTAAGTTAAGATAAGTGATGAGTTTACCCAACCATGGACTAAATAACTCAAGTGCTTCTAATGGTTTAGTGACGATTCTTAGGAAACATTGACTTAGGAGGATGCGACACTTTGAGAAAACATACAAATAACAAATCAAGCAACATGATGACACAAAGGAGCTTGAATCGACAATTGATGTAGGCTCCATAATTGACATATGAAAAGAATTTGGAGGGTTGTTGTTGCAATGACAACACTTGGTGACGCACTGGGAGAACCCCAAGTTCTCTTAAATGGTTTCGTTTAAGTTCAGTGTCTCATTTCTCCAGGAAGTATGGATTTAGTCAGTGGTTTTCCTTAGCTTCCCATTCTTGCTCGATTAGAGATATAGTCTTCCTCATTCCGTTACTCGACGTAACATGTCATATAACAAACCATATCATTTTCTTTTCGATGTAAGTAAGGGTAATATAGTATGGCGAATTAAAAATGATCAGAGTATGAGTTTTACATCTCTGGCATTGCTCCACTTCCAGTACCCCTGGATAGTACCCTGACCGAGTCACTCCAGGAACACAAACGTTGCTTTGCTGCCAGTGAGTCTGGACAGTACCCCAACAAAGTTGCTTGCTTCACTTCCCTGCGCAAGAATCCTTTCTCTTATTTCACCCTTTATTTTTCTTTATTTTTCAATAGGACTTTGAATAGGCACTTATTATTTTTCAACAAGCGAAAAAGGGATCCTAACTTATTAAGAGGAGAATAGGTTGTTCCTTCAGAGATAAGTTTTATACCTATGATGCTTTTTTTGCTAAAATTTTTCTCCTTATCTTACTTTACACAGATAAATAAGTAAGAACATATAATTCATAAATAAGACCGAGTATAGGAAGGAGAATCCTGACAAGATGCGGGCCTCATGGTTTGCTTACACCTTCTCGGCTGAAGGATTGTATTTTCCATTGAAAAATCATCGACTTGAAAGTGATAAACCATACTAAGCAAGAGGGTAACAAATAATCCAAGGGTTGCATGTAGCTACAAAATTTAATTCACAAAATATTAGCCACATCATCTCGAAGTTCAAAACTGACTTTTATTCAAAGACAAATAAAAGCAAAAGTGTCGAAATGTGAAAGATGAAAACACAACACGAATGCAGTACATTTAACTACATGAAACCTATCCTATTATAACCTAAATTCGGGGTTGGGTCATGTAAAGTGAAATTTGCAATGCATCCATAGAAGTTGTTGTCGAGCTTTGGACCAAAAGATATGATCATGTAGAACCAAAACAAAAAGCAGTGTAGTGAACAAGAGAAATTGTGCAAACATCTGCACTAACTGGTAGAAAAAGGAAGTGTAACCACAATGGTGTATTACAGTCAACTTGTCTTTCAAACAATAGACTCCACAACATCAAAGACTACCCGGTCTATGACCATACAAGACTTGATAGAACACATGCAAGTAAAGGCCACGAGACATGGGTTCAGACTCAAAAGAATATTCTAATGAGTTCGCAATAGGATCATGGAAACAACCTTTAGGGAAAATTAAACAAGAAAGATTGAACAAAGATAGATCCCTATCATAAGCAATATTAACAGGTCTACCACAATCCATGTTGTCATGCGTGTGAGATTCTTTGATGGACGATGAAAAAGATTCGTTAAGATTCTTCCCTGTTTCAACATTACAGATTTAATATTTGCTTGAGATGGGATGTGGCGGTGGAATTTAAATAGTCAAATTAAATTTCCTCCCCTAGGGGTTGAAATTTTTTACGTGAATAAAATAAGCATCCTTCAAGAGAGAGTCAACATCCCATGTGATGACATGGATGATAAAATTATGCAAAATAATCATGAACTGATTGAAATCACAAATGTTGTCATGGTGATAGGAACCCGACATAACCATCAACGTAAGGTGAAGTTTCCTAACCTTACTCAACTTTGAATTATGAGAAAACACGATCAACCACTTATCAAAACAAGATTCGTTTTTTAAATCATGAGATTCAAGAAAAGATAGATTTTCAAGACTACTGCAAAAATTTTCAATGATAAGCATGTCATCTTCTTGATAAAAAGGAGGTATACCTGAAAGAAAATCTTCGATAATCACATTAGACTCCATTTGAAATTATTGCAAATCCAAATATTCATGTAAGAATAGATATTAATCCATATTATTTGAACAATCATCACCATGTAATTCGGAGCAAAGGAAATCATCAGGGTCATGATTATCAATGGTTCAAATTGATCAGTGGGTAAAAGGTCGACTGGTGGAATATCAAGATTGGAAGATGGTTGTTTGATAAGGTCAGATGAATCACCATTAGGGGAAATATAAGAGAGAAAAATAAATTCTTCATCAGTAAATTGATCCTTTGGTTTAATGATTAGTTTAGGTCCAACATAAGGAACACCAAAAAGAGGAGGATATGGAACAAAAGGTAGGTTTGGTTCTTCCTTAGGATGTTGAAATTCAATATGATCAGGAAGAGATGAAGAGTCCGATTCAAAATATTTCCTTGACATCCTGACTAAGAAACGAAACTTTTCATGCAAGAACTACCAGTCCACACCCTCATCTAGAAATTGATACCAAAGATGATGGAATCGATCAACAAAATGTTCAAGGGATTCATTCAATTCCATTCTAAGTTGATCAATTTCATCAATAACATCTTGGTACTCACATTTGTCGAAGATGTGACGAAGCTCGTTAACGAAATGCTTAAAAGATGAAATAGAACTAGTGGGTAGAGAATAACATCATTGCTTTGCACAACCATCCGATGTAAGGGTAAAAAACCACGCGAGGATTTATTTAGAATAAATGCTACTTGTAAAACAAAATTGAACGAATTTAATCATGCAATCAAGGACAGTTGTTGTACCCTTGCCATAAAATTTAAAATGTGACAAGTTATGTAAAAATTATCTGGGGAATTAAAGATATAAAGCTTCGGAAAAACGCCTCGGGATTATGATCTAGGATGAAGCCCTTAGAGTTAAGAGATTCAAACAAACTTCACAGGCTCAACTTGTCATCTGGCCCTCCTTCTAGTGCCAAAAATGTTGACGGTGTTGGATTCCACCAACTTTGTAAGGGGATCTCCTCGATGTGAAGTCCCAATTAGGCCTTACACTATTTGGTATAGGAGCCCCATCCGGTCATATGGTCCAACCACCATTGGAAAGGTGTTAAAGATATGCTTTGGTTATGATCAAACACAAGAGAACACAACACCTCTTTGGCAAACCAAGAATGTGAGCTTTGTGATACACCCAATGTAAGGTATACGGGGGAGACTTCCACTGCTAGTAGGGAAAACAAACGACTGGTTAGAAAAGTAATAGTACTATCCTAAGGGGGAACCCAAGAAGAAAGAGAATTACTTGTTGGATACTTGTAGATTAGTCCACATAATAAAAAACAATCGCTAAAGCATAACATCACTCATTCAATAATAGTCATAGCTAATAAATGAATTAGTTCATTAACTTAGTATGTAATTAAAGAAACATATACCATAAACATAACCAAAATAGTCCAGCTATATCTACGATACATGTATGAAGAAGTGTCAGCTCATTGAGCTTCTTATTAAGAGTGCAAGATCCCAAATGCATTGTTACATAGATGAAACATTGTATCCAATAGTGGAACACGAAGCCACAACTTGCTTCTCTTATGTATTACAAGAGAAGCTAAGGCTAGACACTTAGAATCTAATCCTTCCAAAAATCCCTTTGCTTGAGTTATGAGGAGCTATTTATAACAAGTAACAAAGACCTTTGAGCTTCCTCGTGACTCTGTTACTTATATTACTGCTCATATTCTATACATGACTCATTACTTTCCAATGTGTAGCTGTTGACATTCCACATGTGTCCCTTGGACTTCATTACATATCATTTATTACATAAGACAAATTGAAAATGAGACAACGACTATATAAGACAAAATTGATTATGGGACAAAGACTCATCAAATTGATAAATCATTTTCTTCCTCATGGAGCTCAATTGTAATATAAGTGTGCCAAGCTCTGAACTTTGTGGAGATGTCTTTGACCCGAATTGGCAAGTCCCCAATGTATCACATCTTCACCTCCAGTGCCTCAGTCAATATGTTCTTGGAGTTTGACTGTACATTATTCCACATCCATGAAATTTTCATATGAGCTTTGATTAGTGCAATGGTGTATTGCAAAATAATTCCTTTGGTTACCTTCAAGTCAACCTGTTTCATTGCATGCTTGATCTGTTCAATGTATTTCTTAATCTCCTGGAAGATGATTTCCTTGCTTCTTATTGCTTCAAGTGTACCTATCAAAGGTATCCCATGCTTCTGTGTTAGAGACTAAACCATTATGCAATCGATTACATGAAGCAATAGTACTAATCGACTGTTCTCAGAGGCACACGTAGTTCTGATAATGGAGTCTCAATGAAAATCTATCTCTGCGACAATCATGTCTTTCTTCTCCAAATGTTGCGAAGCATTTGAATACTTGGTAGCCCACTCCTAAAGTTGGTCAACTGCTTTATTTTTCACTTTCAGGAGTTTCACCACTTCCTGTTCTTTCTTATGAATGCCAACGAGAGGAGCCACCACTTGTTGTAGAAGGATCATCTCGTTGTATAATCGCACCATGGTCTCCTCTATTGGCCCCAATTATTCTTGTATGGATGACTTCCATTCTGCAATGTTGAGGCTTTGTGTTGGAAACCGTTGATTCTGCGACACAAGATGTTCCACCCATTGCTTCACCATATCAAGTTCTCTTCTCAACCTAGCTTTATCATTCAACTACTCAAAATTATCATGTGCAGCTGTAGAGAATGCAACATTTTCCACCATAATAACTATAGGATTCCTTCTGGTGTTGGGGGTTATCACCTTCACTATAAAAACTGAGACTGGATTTTGAGGATCCTTGGGGAAGTATCTATGCCTCTATTGCATGATCCTCTTCTTAAGCTGATCAAATGTTACACAACATACATCCATGACTTTGTTGGTCAGTGGAGGTGTGATCCCCATTTCCACGAAAGGATGATGACCACCTATAAGGGGAGGTTCCTCTGAAGTTACTGGCTCATCATGCATGGGTTGGATGGTATCTTCTTCCTCCAACTCTTATTCTTCAATCTACCAAGTCAGTTGTTCTTCTTCCAATCCCAAACTTTCTTCGTCCTCCTGGGACTACCTTTGTTGTTCTTCCTCTATTCTTCTCCTCTCTCCTTCTTCTTCTTCTTCTTGCTTCTGGAGCAACCCATCTTGCTTCCTCTTCTCCCCTTCTTCTTTTGCTTCTCTCCTCTCTTACTTTGCTTGAATAGCTCCTATGTTTAAAGGATCAACTTTTTATTTCTTATTTCTCTCGCCTGTAGATTCATAACCGATCCTGTTCTTAGGAGTTATTTTCCTTGTTTGAGGGGTTATCTCTTCCTCCTCCTGAACTTGGAAACCTTGAGATGGTGGATATTGGGGTGAACTAGTTTCCATCCCTGGATGTGCCTTCATGATTTCATTGTACCAGTTCTTTATCTTCTCATCTTTTGTTGTTGACATTGACAAGTACTCCATATTTTTACCGATCCTTTCATAATGTTGTTTGATCACTCTCCTAGGATCATATCCATGGAAGTACTTAGTGGTGAAGTGCATGTGATCCAGTTCCTGTATCTTTGTTGTTGTCTTTTTGTGTCTCTTTAACTCATATAATATGATCCTCAATTGGAATGTGGGCCAAAGGGCCTTCTTCTTCATGTGAAGAATTCCTGACAATGAGATGAGGGGATATATGACAACCAATTTTTTTTATCTATGTACCCTCGAGAGCTGCAAACCATTTCATAATGTGTTAAAGTGACTCGTTCACCTAATCGGTCATGCAAGGAGGATCGATCTCGAATATCATCCGAAAGAAAACTGCAAAGAAGTGCTCAATGAATTTGTCATATATGCCTCTAGAGCTTGATTCTGATAACACTCTGCAGTGGAAGTAGATTGGGAACTTCTCCTCAGGGGTCCAACTCTAGTTCATTCCCAAGAGTGCATTATGTGCACAAATTCCATCTAGGAGAAATGCATACATGTAGAATTATAGTGCCTGGTTCGCCCTCAAATATGATTTTTCCTGCCCCACATGATGTTGCAACTCGAATGACAATATATATGCCCAATTGAAAATTTTACCACGGGTTACCACCATGTTGAACATATATATCCAATTCTCCTCAAACACCTTAGTGTTCTTGCACCCATGCAACCAACAACACATGGATATCAAATACTGATATACATCTTTGAGAATATTTGTTGGATAGACTACGGATGGGTGATGGTGAAACTTAGCAGGCTTCGACACCATGATCTGATAACATTACTTGTGTCAAGGTCAGCCCATTTAGTGTAAAAGTTATCATTTTCATATTATGCGGGCTTGAGCTTGTAATATGTCTGCATGTCTTCACCATAATAGGTGGCGGCTAACTGCCACTCTTACTGCGAAGTACAAGGTGAGAGTCATCCATATGTGGAATGATCCATTCAATCACCTCCGCACATGGCATGACCTAGAATCTGCATGTATTCTTATGCATCCTAGAAGTCTTGATATTAATCTATGCATGCACATCTTCTAAGTTCTCGGAAAACCTATCCTACATGAATGTGTCCTTGATCTTTCCCCGTGTGACCTCAATAGTTTTATCAATGAGGCACTATGTTGTAGCGACTACAACCACACTCCAAAATTTTGTGTTAGACTATTTTGGAGCCTCCCTACCAACCATAAAGAACACTTTCTCTTGCTTCATCAAGTACTTAATGTTCAAGTGTTTTCCTCACACAAAGGTAGCCTGTCGATCATAGTTGATCCATTCCCCTCACGGGCTGCTCACCCGGACTTGGTCCAACTACAAGCTAAGCAACTTCCCCTTGAAAATTGCACATTTATGGAGGGAAACCAGCCTTCCCTCTAGGAATTGTACAATCCTCTTTGATAGCCTGTTGGGCTCCAGGATTGCGTAATCCTGCCAGCTAACCCTCCCAACAAGATTTGCACAAATTTTCCCAGTAGCAGGCTGTTCAGCCCCAGATTTGCACAAATCTGGGCAGTAGTCAACTGCTCTGCCTACAAATTATGCAAATCTCCTGGGCATCCAACCCAGTTCCCAGCCAGAAATACACATTTTTCTTCAGTAATCGGGAAGTCTCTTGCATGTGCAGCTGAGTTGATCGGTTCCCTCCGAGACTGAGCAAAACAGACTTGCATGCATGGGTTGCTTCTCCCAAGGCAGCATGCAAATTCATCCCTTGTTTCATGGATCTATGTTTAGCAGTTGGAGGTTACATGCAAGGAGCAATTCTAAAACCTCCCACTAGGTGTCGCTTCCCCTAGATTCTTGCATGTGCGTCGCAACCTCGATGTTATCAAAACTCATCAATTGTACACTGTAGAGATCATTCCTCACATCAACCTTGCAACTTTTACATCCTATATCACAACTAGGAGCACTCAGCATATTCAGTTCAACTGTTTTGGGGTAAGCCCGCTTCCCATGCCTTGTGCTCCATTTATGTCGCTTTTTGTGTTTTTGCTTGTAGGAGTATTGTTTGCTTGATTTATTTGAATACTTTCCGTAGTTTACATATATAATAGCTTGTCCTATCTCTGTTTCAGATTTCGTTTCTATCTCACTAATTTCACATGCATGAAACTGTTTTGCACGGACGTTCGCCCAACCAGCAAACTGCCTCACCCACATGCATGTTGATATGTTTGTCGAATCTTTCATTCATGTTTTGCACGCACTGTTAATCACTTCTGTTATCACTTTGTTTCACCATGCATTCACTGACTTGCTTGCTTTTAGTCACCCGTCGGCGAGTCGGGCCAACCTTGGCCTGGGCTCTGCCTTCACCAAGGCTGCATTGCACAATTTGGGAAAGGAAGGCTCACCTTCCTCTCCAGATTTGCGCATTCCTGCCCAACACTGGCCTCTATAACTGTTTTGCTCATTTATGGAGGACAGTGGCTGCTTGGCCCAAGAAATTGTGCATATCTATCCCTAGGCCAACAGTCCTTCCCAGCTGGAATTGCGCATTGTGCAATCCCAACAGTCAGCAGCCAAACTGGATTGTGCATTGCGCAGTTCTAGCAGTCAGCCAGTCTCTCAGCAGCCCAGACTCTACCTTGAGTAGTCTTGGCAGTCAGTGTCCCAACCACCCAGCAGAAATTGCGCAACCTTCATGATCATTCACCCAGGTATGTTGCAAGTCAGATCTCATGTTCATTTTGGTTTTTGACTGACAGATTGCTTGCTATGAGTGTTGCGATGTCTCCAATTATCACAGGTGTTCATCTGCTTCTTAGTAGTACAGGTACAATGGTTTCCAGGGGAGCATAAATGAGGACACTGTTCAGAGCATGCTTGGGGATGCAGTCGATCAAGTGTATATGAGCTTGCCTACTCACAAAGACATCAATTTGTTCGTAGGAAAGGAAATCAAGCAGCAACATCACAATGAGCAGCATCATGAAGAACAGCTGAAGACAACATACCAAATGCAATGAATGCAAGAGGAGGGTTGTTGACAACACGAAGGCGAAACAAGGTTGCAAGCTCAAGTAGGTCCATTACTGATGAAAGCAACTTTGGAGACTCCGACTATGGATTGACGGTGTGACATGAAGATCTTGCGAAGGCAGAAGATGTAACAAAGAAGGAGTTGCTTTTCGCTGAAGCAGCAACTCATGAAGAACATGAATCTGTGCAAACAGACGAATGAGTTGCAGCAGGATTAGGAATAGTAGTGAGCGCAACATGCACTCATGGATGAAACTGCACCCAGATAAGTTAAAGATCCATCCCATCATCTAACACGAAGCAAACATGGTGAGCAGTGTGGTTGATCGCATGCAAGGGCTTTAGCAACATGCATGTAATTGTGCACACACATGAAATCCAACCCATTCAACACACTCACCAAGGTGCAGACAAGAAGCAAGTCCAACTGGAGTTGAACAGGTACTTCGACAAGTTGATGTGCATGACCACTAACATACACTTGAAGATCAGCATAGACACTATGCATTAGTGTGTTGTCGATTTAGCCACACCCAAGAAGACCATGCGCATGTTAGCAAAGGAATTGGATGAAGGGGTTAAACCAGTGCACTGGTTGCAACGAAAGCAAGAGTTTGCTTCAGCAAGATGTCACCGTGAGGTGCATGCCAACCATCACGGACGACCAAGCTTGGCATCAGCTCACTAGCTTCACCATCACAAGCATGTCAAAGAGTTGGTCTCACCACAGCGGACCGAGTGTCAGTGACGTCTTGCAAGGCTTTCTCAAGCCATGTTATCTCACATGAGTACATGTGCATTTTAATGTTATGTCATGTCAAGTGTCAACAGTTGGATGTAACAGTCATAGAGTAGGTGAAGAGTCACGAGGGTAGTTGAACTGTCACAAAGGGGAATGTCAAGGATCACCCCACCCTTTGCTATAAATAGTCCCGCGTAACTCATTGTATAGGCTTTTGGTAAGCCAAGCTACTATTAAGACTATCTTGAAGAAGGCTTGGACTGTATTGTAACGCGCCTTGGCTTCTCCACTGCACGAAGCTAGTACATTGTTTGGAGGAGCAGGCGGATGTGGTTGTAACGTTCCACTGTTGGGGCTAGTAGGTTTACATGGATGTATTGTATGATTGTGACTTACACTTCTTTATGTAGTAAGATCCAACACATTTTCATGCATATGTTGTTATTGTAGTTGAACTACTCTGGTTGCTTTAATGATATATGTTGTTTAACTTACGTACTTGTGTATGAACTGATTCACATGAAATTATATGAATCTTGTTGTTAATCTGTTGCATATGTTGTTAATGTTGTCACCGTCTGTGTCAATTGCTCTGTCGGACATCAGACAAACCTTTCCTTGAACCTTTCTATAACAACCCTCGCACTCGTCTTGGACTAATTCATAAGTGTTGTACGTGTTATGTTACCTTGTATGATGTGACTGCCACATTCGAGTGGACTACTCCGCCAGAAGCTGTGCATGTCCTTTGTGTTGTGTGTTCCTAGTCGAGGTTGGATTGATCCCTTTCAACTTGGAACTCACCTTCACCTCCTTCCCCCTCCAAAGTGTTGGAACCTCTCATACACCTTCCTTGACTCATTGCATCAGTCACTCCCTTGCTACTGACAGAGTTATCTTACTTTCCTCCGTGCGACATCGCGATCAAGGCATTACCTTACGACCCATTGCTAGGAATCCTACACCAAATGGTCTAAGGTCTAATTGGGACTTCTTATCGGGGAGATCCCCTTGACATGTTGGTGGGTCCAACAGCGTCAACATTTCTGGTGCTAGAAGGAGGGTCTGATGACAAGCTATATCCTCTCATCCAGTTTTGAACCCTTGCATATCTTTCATGGAGTCTTGCATTCTTCTTCCCCCGAGGTGTTTTTTGAATCGTGAAGATGTCTCCATCTCGGGGAAGCTTTTCGATCTGTTGTCCACTCACACATATGATGGTGAAGGCGAAGTGGCCTAGCTTGAGAAATTATATAACTTTATTTTCATGATTTATGAGGAAGATGAGTTTTCAGACGAACAGGCCGGTTTGCTGCTTGCATACAAACTTCGTGAATCTCCATTTCGTTGGGTGCTCAGCCTACCGGCTGACACTGTGCACTCATTTGGGCACTTCTGTGATCTCATTGAAGACACGTTCTATCATTTTGATCCAGACTATCTTGACCAGAAATTGTTATAGCAACGGAGGACTCTGCATGAATCCGCTATTGATTTTTGGCAGTGCTTTCGTGACTTGCAGTTTCAAGCTTTGAAGAGCCAGATGAAATTTGCTTATCTTTGGGACCTATTCGAGTATTTCCTTAATAAATCTGCTCAGCCCAAGAGGAAGCTTGATATCAAGCCTCGCTCAACATTCTTCATTGATGGAACTGTGTAATATCATGTGGGAGTGGGCACTGTCTCAACTGATTGTCCGCCTCCCTCTCATTCAGTAGCTCCACCACTGCCCAATGATGTTGAGGGTCATGCTCACACACCTGTTCATCCTTCAAACTCTCCCAACATCACTCCACTCGATTTTCACGTACATTTGGTTGTCAGTCCTTCGCGTTCTCATAGAATTCTTTTCTTCAACCTTCGTCTTCGCACTCAGGTGTTCATCCAGATGATGTTGTCTTGTGTTCATCCATTCCAGACTCTCCACTTGTTGTTAACGAGGAACAAACTACTGATGGAGTCAGTGTTGCACAACCAACATGCGTTGTCATTCATGAAGAGTATGAGTGGGAGATTGAACATCAACACCTGGCGAAGGATGACTCCCTTCTGTCCGAGTGCATTGCACCTCCTCTCATCATGTTGCATCGTGCTACCCACTGCTGCACTGCAACTCAGTTACTGAGAAGTAAGTAATTGATCTCCCAACTGACCTTCCTATTGGGATAGAAACACCCACTAATGTTGAAGCTCCCTCTACCGCTGACAAGTGCTCCTTCTCTCTGACCTCTGCGCTGCTTTAACAACTCCCTACATCTCGCATTGTTGCACACCTCTTTGTGCTTTCCTGCACTGGTGCAACACTCCTGTGCCTATCGCACTGCTGCAACCTGCTAGCTCTGTGCTGTCTTGGGACCCCTGCACTGTAGCTCTCTCTATTTCTCCAACCACATCTGTCTCTACCCACTCAGCTAGTCCTGCTACTCCTCGTCGGGGCTCCCATAGCAGGGTGTGATCTAAGAGGCTGGGTACCTCGAGGGTCCTGCCCCTCATCACTTGTAGTTCGCCTAACTACAGTTCGATGTCTCCCGACTTCCACTCAAGTGGCATGTGCACTCATGGCAGAGTGATCGTCTGTCAAAAATTTCTTCTTTGCTCGTGCTGGCGCTACCTTAGCTTCGGAAGACTCTCCCTTACTCTTCTTCCTTGTGCACTGGGTCGCATAATGACCCATCTCCCCGCAGTGGAAGCACTTGATCTTGGAGAGATCTTTCTTCTTTCGCTTCTCCTGCTTTCCCTCAAATGCTAGGGCCACATCCTCCTCCTCCTACTTGACCTTGATCCCTTTGCTGCTGCTACTTATCTGCAACTGCCGTATGATCTCTTCTTGGCGAAGAGCTGCCCACATCTCGTCCCAAGATGGGAGAGTCCCTCTGCCCAGGATACTCTGCACAAACACTTCCCAATCTTCTGAGAAAACATTCAGGGCTGTCCTCACCATAAGCTCTTGATCCGGTGTCACTCCTATAGCAGTCAACTGGTCTCAGATCTCATTCCGTCCTTCGAGGAAGGTGTCAATCGATTGACCCTTCTTCATCTGATACGACCTCATATGGTTCTCGAGCATCATTCTTCTCTGCACAGAAGTATGCTGGTATAGGTTTTTGAGAGCTTCCCACATCTCAACTGTTGTTTCCTTCTTGGCTATACGTGGTACCACAAGATCCTTGACCCCATCAAGGATAATGCACTTGGCCCTCGCCATCGCCTCTTCATAATTTTCGTTATCATTGGGGTCCACTGGGATAACTATAACCTTCAAGGCGAAGTTCTTGACACGATTCCTGTCAAGCACTGATAAGATTCTAGCTTTCTAGACTGTGAAGTTCGATGCTCTGTCTAGTCTCTCCTCGTCTCTTACCCCGTGTTGTGTCATGACACTCCTCTACTTCCCTCCTGGAAGTTCTCTATTCAAATCCTCTGAGTCTCTACTTCCCATCTGGAAGTTCTCTTTTGGACTCCCTCTGAGTCCTGATTTCCCAACAGGAAATCCTTCTGCCGCTTGTCAATATGCCCCCTACTCTGATCGTCTTGTGCAACTGCACTGCTGATCCAGGTTCCTCGACTAGAAACCCTCGGCAACAAATCCTCTGGCCTTGCTCTGTCAGGTACTGTTCTGACTACAGTACCTCACCAGCTCTACTCTGCAATATTCCTGCAGCCTTCTAGACCCCAACAACTGCCTCTATGTGAACTGTGTCAGCCCCTCTTTGCCTCACGTTGGCTCTGCGTCACCCCAGATGGGTCTCTATCAGCCTTAGGATGCCCTGCGTCAGCCCTCGGGCCCTCTGCATCAGCAACATTGGCCTCTCTGAGGCTCTGCGTAGTTCCTGGCTTCTTTTGCGTGGCTCTGGCCGGCTCTGCGTCACACTTCCTTGGCTTCCGCACTACTAGAAACAACTTCTGTCACCTCGGGATTCATATTAATACACATTAATATTTTATTTTCTCTAAGTTTAGACTTAGGGATTCCATTAAAAATATTAATTATTTTAACATCTCCTGATATGTTTAGAATCTGCCCAAACCCTTTCTGGGTATTGGAGGTCTCATGTGCCCCAACCTCTCCACCAAATTTCATGGCTAGAGCACATCCGATGCTACCCCAAATCAACAGGAAATCGGTGATCGACAATTGCTCAATGTAAAGCTTTCTATTCAGCAGTGTTTCCTCCCTAGTTGAGATTACGATAAGGAAACGGGCCGCCAGATGTGATAGTTTATTTGTTATATTGTATAGGGATTTCGCGTCTAAGAAATTGGTCGATGAGGGAATTCTTTGATATAAAAAAAGACCCCTCGCGCAGTTATTGAGAGCTTTAGTGCCAACACAAGGGCCCTTTGGTTCCAACCCCAGTCGTATATGGAAATTCAATAAAGGGGCTAAAATAAAGAAAGGTTGAGGGGGAAATCCAAAGGTGCCATTTTGCCTGTTCCAGAGGTATAACTCATGCCCTTTCGCCTGTATGAAGAGGTGAATGCTCATGCCCCTTTAGACTTTTATCATTAAACCGAGAACGCACCCTAGCCTAGATCAGGGTGCCGATTGTGCTCAGAAGGTTTTTATGGCACAAACCGATGAGGTCGGCACCGAAAGCAGCTGCAGAGGAAGATAAAGGAGATCAAGCCTCTGAGATCGAGCAGAGGAGAGCACCGAGGGATCCAATAGGACATTTAAGGCCGAAGTGATAGAGTTGGCCCGGAGGCGGATGTAGCAGTGAATCAAGGGGAGGAGCATTCAAAACCAAGTCTAAGCATCCCCCAGAAGTAACCCTTCGTAACATGTTCGCAAAGTTGGCGCCGAATGGTTTTTAAGAAAAATGACGAGAGTTAGTTGAGCAGTGCAAGAGCATGTGCCGTGAGCTAAAAGTAGCCATGAAACATAAGTGATTACAGGGATGGGGCGCTGGGGATTTTGCATTAATGTCTCACCTGTTTCGTGATTCTATGATGTGCCTTCCTTTGTGAGGCCATTATTATTGTTCTTAATGTTTTTTTTGATACAAAACCTCCCCTGGTCAAGAGAGCAAGCTGACTTGACTGCTGAAAACTCGCCCCATGATTTTATGTATTAAACCATGATTGAAAGTACCCCCTCTTCTTATAAATAAGGGCTCACAACACTGAAAAAGGGTTCTGAAATATGAAAAGAAAGCCTGTTAATTTTGTGAAAACTGTATCAATTAGTCACATAGATCTTGTAGAATATTACAGGATTGGTGGTGATTCCTCCTCTGAAGTTTTACAATGTGTTATTTCCCTATCTCATTCATCTTGTATGTTTTCCTCTTTTGAATTCATGCAATAATATAGACTCTGATATTTTAGACTTGTCTACAGATTCATCTGCGTTAAAGTGTTAATGCATATGCCTTTGTGAAGGGTTGAAATCTTATTTTCAAGTTGTATTGTGTGAAGCATATCACTCAACTTCTTTTTTGTCCATTACATCTTCCTCTAACTCAGTAGTTATAGGAAATCTCATGGTTTTAGGCTGTATGTTTTATATATAGAATTCTTGGTGCTTTGAGCTCTATATCCTGAGTTGTCCTTTTTCTTTGAATTTCTCATTTATATTATAAAGCTGATTAGAACTATAAATCTTCGAAGTGCCCTCCACTATTGTTGTTATATTTCTAGGAACTATGTGTGTGTAGAAATGCTGAAACATATGGCTTGTATCTTTGGATGAAAGAACCAACTCTCTGATATATATGTATAGAATACGGGTGATGTCTCCTCTTGGTTGAGAATTATTTGAGGCATACCGATTTAGATGTACCCAGGCACTAGTCTTGTAAGCAATCCAAGGCTGTCTATAGTGTTGAAGTTTCTAAGTTTACTTAGTTAGAAACCCTCCATGCACTTTATCTGATTTATTCCTACCTACTTGTTATTTTCCTTAACAAGTTATTTACAATGTAAATACTAAAAATAAACACTAGTGTATGCTCAACATATTACAGATTAGAAACTAAAAGAAACAAAAATAACACACCATATGACACCATTATTTTTGGATTAATGTCTTTGGAAAAACCTAATGTGGGAAAACTAGTGTAGCTATCTGAGGGTTTTCTTATTAAGCAATATCAGAGTACAATCTGGGTGCTGAAACTGGCCTACCCAACAAATAATTTCCTTAGCAGTAATACCTCTCCATTTCTGACAAATCCATTTGCTAAAACCCCGGATAATCCTTCCAGCAACTACTCAGCACCAATTTGCCCCAGAAACCCCAGCATCTACCCAATCTGGACTGAGTCAGAGTCTCTTAGCCCAGCGCTAGCCCTGCGTCAATCTATCTTGGCCTGCGTCAGCCCTAGGATGTCCTATGTCAGCTCTCTAAGGCTCTGTGTCAGCTACGCTGGCCTCTCTGGTGCTCTGCGCAGCACTTACCTGCCTCTGCATGGCCGTGTGTGAGCACTGGTTGTTCCTGCGTCACTCTCTCTGGCTGCTCTATTGCTCTCCCGAAACTATCTTTGCCTCTCTGTCTCTTTGTACTCAATGCCCCTCAACTACTCTCCGATCACTGATTCTATCTCTCTTAGCAAACTCCGCTCTAGAGAATAGAATGACTGATCACTTTGGTGTGTTCTCCAAGTGACCCTCAAGCCTCCTCTTATACTTTTCCTGTTGACATATCAATGGCTGAGATTAATTCCCTAATCAACGACTAATATTAGATCTGGCTTGATCCATGTCTTTTGGACCATTCTAACACAGATTCATATTAATACACATTAATATTTTATTTTCCCTAAGTTTAGACTTAGGGACTCCATTAAAAATATTAATTATTTTAATATCTCCCAATTTGTTTAGAATCTGCCCAAACCCTTTCTGGGTATTGGATATCTCATGTGCCCCAACCTCTCCACCGAATTTCATGGCTAGAGCACATCTGATGCTACCCCAAATCAACATCTGGGAGCAACAACATATCCTAATGATGACACTAGTGAAGGGAAGCCTCGGGTAAGAAATGGTCCTTGAGCTAGGGCTTGGCATATCTTGTGATCCCACCGTCAGATTTTCTTCAAATTTGTAGAGCCTCTAGAGAAAACCTCAACGTAGTTGTGGAACAAAAATCGAAGTCTTTGGAAGGCTAGATTGTGAGATAATTGATGCCCTGTTTGACCTATATAGGTTAGGCCTAGAAAAAGAGGGAGGTTAAAATAATAAGCGTTGAAAGTGATCACCTATGGAGGATTAGTGCCTTGTCATTTGGGAGATATGGAGTCAAGGGGAATTTATGGTTTGCAAAGGGTTCGCCCAATCAAGGAAGCCTTAAAAACTTAAAACAACTTCGCATGACATTCAGACATGAGAGAAGTTGCTTCAAGGACTTTATACTTCGATTTGCAAGAATTGATGACTTATTGAGATGTATTTATCACAAATCATTTCTAGGAACATTCACCCATTCATATATGGCCCATGATATGATGCAACACTATAAAAGATCACAATTTCCACTAATTCGTATAGAAAAACAATAAATTTCAGACTTGTATAGCGAAAATCCCAGCGACATTCATGTGACAAAGTAAATATCAAGAATACGCATGAAAATAACACTTACATGTACAAAAGAGTATATCCAATCATCAAATTATGCCAATAATGAAGCTCCAGGACAAGAGAGAGTTATCTAAACATCAAAATTTATCCTTAACATCCAAACTCATCCTCCAAAAGGAATAGCGAAAATCTCCCTAGAGACAAATAACCCAATTCAAGTCATGATCATCATAAAGATTCATCACACTTGTATTTGTACACTTCCTAATGAATTCGATTTAGTTAATTTGGCCTAATTTATCCCCTAAACTAAAATAATGTACATTATAACAAAACTTTTGGTGACAAGCCCACCAAATAGCTCAATAATGTAAAGATAGGCCTCTCAAGAGGGTTAAATGATCAACAAAGTGAGTCGTTGGGCCTTTGAGGAGGCCTAATGGAGTCTAAGGGGTGTCATGATGTAGAAATGGACTCCAAACATAGTGGAAAAGGGGTTGGCCCCTTGTTTTCCAATCAAGAACCTGTGGTGCTCCCAAGTGGGTGTGGGGGCACAAGGACATCCTCATGGGTCTCCAAATGGATCAAATATACCTGTAAACCATCTGTAAGGGCTAGATTAATGGCATAAACCCTCCCTCTGCAGCGGGAGGCATCCTGAAGTATTGGCCAAGTGTATGGTGCAACTGTGGAGCCGACTGTCCATGGTGGACCAAGTGCATCATCCTCATCCAAAAGGTGGAACATGAGCAATCAATGGATGTCGTTGGGGACCCATGAAGTAATATCTGTTATGACGGAGGCCCATGGCTCTCAATGCTCACCCTACAAGTGCCAATGTGGCCCTCTAGAGGGCTAGGATCTCGTATATGGAGACCGAGCCCTAAATGAAGATCCATTTGCAATCCTGCAAAAGATCCAATGTGTTCCCTTTCCCTCCAATACAACAAAAGATTATAATAATGCTTACAAGTCATGGGATCAATGGGGCACTTCATGTTGGCATGCCCTTCCATAATGGGCTTTGGCATGTACAAGTGTCTCCATGCTCAATAGGGGGTTAACCAAGCACCCTATAAGGTGGTTTCAACCTCTAAAGGGGGTGACATGCCCATAGTACATCCTTTAAGTGATAGATGGAAAATGATATAATAATGGAGGAATTGCGCTATTTTTTGAGTGAATAGTGACAGGTAAATTTGCTCAATTTTGGAGCCCAACAGGCTGCCAAACACAATTGTGCAATTTCTGGAGGGAAGGCTGGTTTGCCTCCAAAATTGCACAATTTCTTAGGGAGTTGTTTAGCCTGTAGATAGACTAAGTCCGGTGAAACAACCTATGAAGGGGATGCAACAAGCTTTGATGGACATGTTGTCATTCTGCAAGAAAATCATTGAAGCTCGTGTACTTGACAAGACAAGACATGCTGCTATGAAAGGTTGGTAGGGAGGCTCCAAAACAAATCTAAGGAAAAATTTTGGAGGGTGGTTGTAGTCGCTATAACAAAGTGATAGAGTAATCTTGAGGTAGACGTGAAAACCACAAGCCAGAAGTGCCATTCGAAGCTGCTATTTTGGAAATTAACATAATTGGGAATTTATAGTTATTTCCATGGAAGTTGACCTTGAATTCTCATGGCGGGAATCATAATTTTGAAATTGGAATTTCGCTCCAAATATATTCCCTTTTTTATAATTACCTATTCAATTAATAATTTTGATCAGTATAATTTCTCATGGGACATGTGGGTTTTCTCTTGGAGACTAAGGGTTTCCCTCAGGGAAATTCATCCCGAGGCTGCCAAATTTTAACAACACCATGAAAAAATTCAGGGAATTGGTAGGTTTGTGGAACCACAAACTTAACTCTTAGATGTTAAAAGAGTTGTGAAGGTCTCAAAAGCGGTCAGAGGCTAATTTCCTTTTCAAATATGTCAAATTGAGACATGACACTATAAAAATTTGTTGATGTTTTGGGTAGCATCGAGAGTATTGTCACTTGTGGAGCAAGTGGAATAAGTGATGGGGCATTTCCATTGTAGACCCATGGTATTTTGATCCCTCGTGGTATTTTAATAACCCATAGTATTTCACCCTTTGGAAAAGTACAAGTACAAGGGTGAGTGATTCATTCTTGTGCTTAGAAAGAGAGTCGACTATTAATTTTCTCTTGAAACTCTACAACTACTTAAATGAATTACTGAAAACAAGGTAACGAAAAAATGAATCCAAGTTTACTTTCACCAAGATACAAAGTTTACTAACAATATATAAGTAGCAAGAAAACACCAAAGATGAAAAAACACATGCACACAAATTGACACACTTGTTTACCTAGGAAACTCAAATGGGAAAACTTGTTTTATTTGTTGTGGTATTTATTGATTATTCTTGAACAATTGGATCTATTACAATTCACGCTACTCCTACATCTAGCAATATGTCTCTCATAACACACTCATTCTTCTGTTGAATAACCTCGACTTGCCCTGAGAATCCCTGATCTTGTGCTCCACAATACTTGCTCACTTCTCCTAAAACCTTATTCACATCAGGTCCTTATTTCCTAGTGCATTTGAGCCCTATATTTTAGTGCACTAGAGGCCCTATTTCTCAATGCACTTGTGTTCCTAATATTAGCACACAAGCTCCTCATTTTTGTGCGCACACAATCAAAGAATCGATCTCACAAACTTATGAATTATGTGCCTTCGTCCTCTTCTTTATAGACCCAATTTGAGCATGCAAATGTTAATTTGGTAGCTAGGGATAAATTCCCTTCCTTGGACAACCTTTCTCATTAATAAATACCCCTACTAGCCCTTGAAATAATTTAATTTAGTCAAGGAAAAATATATTTTTCAATGTGTAACCCACATGTGCATAAAAGTACAAGTCAGCCTTCACAAGTTAATTTGACCTCCTAAGACTCATTTAGGTAGACCTCATGTCACATTACTTTGGAGAATCATCACATCAACACATATTCTCTCTCTTCTCTTGATTGGTTCATACAAGTCTGCATTTTGGAGGTTCGAGCTCACAAATGTGAAGGGAAGGACGACAAGTTTGATTTCTGCATTGACTTTCTGACTGGGAGAATTTGATTAGTTGTTGACCAACTTTGACTTGACATTTTGACTTGGTTTTACTTGGAAAAATATGCTTTTTGGAGGTTTAATTCCTTAGGCAAAGGACCAAACTTTTTGGGTAGTTTGACTTGGGTTGACCACATGCCTTTGACTAAAGTTTGACCACAAGCCTTCTCTCTCCTTTTACCAAAATTTTGAGCACTATTTTGACTGAGGATTGACCAACAAAGAAGGCTAAGTTGTTTGAATACTGACTAAGCTCATTTGGAGGATTGTTGACCATTGAATTTTGGACTTGTTAGGGTATCATTGGTTGTTGTTGACTTGGATAGAATTTTCAGATTTGACTTGTTAACCAAATTTGACTTTTAGGCTCATCTCTTGGATATTGGTTGGTTGAATTTTGGATAGTCAAAGATTTGGCTTTGAATCTTTTATTGATGAATTGGAACATTATATCCCTCTGTTGAACATTTGATGAGAATCTAATAGAAGAAGAATTTTGAAAGGGTTTTCCCCCTTGTGGGGGTTCTTCCCTAGTCTTCGACCAACAATTGTGTCTCTTGTTATTTCTCTTGGCTTTATTCTATTGTGCATTGATTTATTGTTCTATCTACAATTGATTATTTTTACTAGAAGACTAAATTTATTGGATAATTGATTTCTAATTGAAGAAGAATTGGAATAAGTGATTGTGTTAAGCATAGAACACTAGAAAATTAACATGGAATCAAAGTTGAGGTGAAGACAAGCCTAAGGAGACAAGAGACAAAAGAAATAACCTTTGAAGGAATCTATTTGGAAGAAGTTACTTGGTCAAGATTTTTACCTCATACTTCAAGGATGCAAAGAAGTTGGGCGACTCATCTATTTTTGTCGCTTGGAAGATTAAGTTAGAAGTGACATTGGATGAAAATGATGTCTTGGAATATGTGGAAGGAAAAATACACGAGGCATCGAAAAATTCTCATGCTGCTACCAAGGCCAAGTATAAGAAAGATGAGATCAAAGCCAAGAAAATACTTATTGATTCTTTGAAAGATCATTTGATTAGTTACATTAGAAAGTTGAAGAAGTCCAAGGACATATATGGCAAGCTAGTTGGGATGTATGAGGTCAATAATTTGAATCACATTCTCTCCTCAAAAAATCAAATCAAGGACGTCAAGATGAAAAAGGGAGAGACTGTGCAGTCATACTTCATGATATTATCACAACTTGGGGATCAATTGCTGACTACTAGAGAATCTATGTCTGATAGATAGTTGGTGCTCATTTCCACTATAAGCTATAATGACAAGTTATAATGAATCTAGGTCTTTCTCCAATTTGGGAAACATTCATTACCACTATAAGCTATAATGACAAGTTCCCAACCTTTGATGAATTGGTTGGTAAATGCTCTAAAGAAGAAACTAGGATGATTTCTGGATGGAGAAATCAAAAGCATGAAGAAGGAGAATCCTTTGCCTTTGGTGTCAAAGAAAGGAAGAAGAAAGGAAAAGGAAGATCATTTAATTCAAGAAATCCAACATCCATGGACTCTCAAAGAATATTTAAGAAGGATAAAGTTGAATGTTTCAAGTGCCATAGGTATAGACACTTTGCGAAAGATAGTTTGGAAAATGAGAATACTCCAAGGTCCAACTAAAACAACAATTGGGGTTTCAACAACAAGTTTAATGATAGAATAAGAGGATATGATAGAATAAGAAGAGATGATATTAGAAGAATAGGTGCTACAAATGATCATGAATAACGTTGTTTTCCTCAAAAGAGATCACTAAACTCAAGGTATGGAACTAATGTAGCTGCTACCCAATCTGAATATATTCTTATTTCTAATATTTATAGTTCCTCTCCTCCAGATTCATGTGATAGTTGGTTGGTAGATAGTGGGGCCTATAGACATTTCTCTAGGTGTCGTGAAGTCCTGTCAAACTTGGTTGAGAGGGAGAATAAATTGAAAATCATTCTTGGAGATAATTCTACTTATATGGTAAAAGGTTTTGGTTTTGTAAAATTTCATTTGGATTATGGGGAAACTATACTTATTCATGATGTTATGTATCTACTGGGATTAAAGAAGAACATCGTATCTATATTTTCCTTGGAAGACAAATGAATGAGAGTTTACTTCATAAGAGGAAAGGTCCTCACCTCGCATATGGAATCTTGCATAAGGGATGCTTTCACCTTCAGATCTAGAATTGAAGGACTCTATATAGTCAATGGTAGACCATTGCAGGAAATGGTACATGATAGAAATCATCAAAGTGAGTTATGGCAACAAATATCTGCTCATCTACACTACGAAGCCCTGCGGAAAGTAGGAAGGATGGTTTTTGGAATGCTTGAGGTTCAAACTAAGCATGATGGGGTATGTTCGGGTGTGCCAATGGAAACAAATCTAGGGGCCATTCCCTTCTAGCGAAAAGAGGACCTATGATATTATACAACTCATACATTTTGATTTATGTCGACCCATGCTGGTAAAATATTTGGGTGGCTATCTATATTACATAATATTTGTGGATGACTTCTCCCAGAAGACTTGGATATTCTACTTGAAGAACAAGGACAAATCATTTGATATGTTACAGAATTTCAAGGCATTGATAGATAATCAAATAGGGAAAAGAATCAAGATCTTCCTGTTTGATAATGGTCGATAATATACTTCTAATGAGTTCATTGACTTTTGAAAGAAGGTTGGAATCAAGAAGGAGACCACCGTACCTTATAATCCCGAGAAAAATGGTGTAGCTAAAAGAAAGAATAGGAATATCAGGGAAGTTTCCCTAGAAATGTTGGACGATCAAAAGTTTTTGAAGTTCCTTTGGGGAGAAGCCACTAATACATTGGTCTATGTTCAAAACAAGACTCCTCATCAAGCCATGGGTGATAATATTCTCGAAGAAGTGTTCATAGGTATCAAGTTTTATGTTGGTCATATAAGAATCTTTAGTTGCCCGTGTATTTTCATGTGCCAAAGGACAAAAGGAACAAGCTAGAAGCCACTAGAAAGAAATGTATGTTTGTTGGGTATTGTGATAATTCCAAGGCTTTTAGAGTATATCTGTCTGGCCAAAGCAATATTGAGTTTAGAAAGGATGTGACTTTCGATGAAGATGTGGCCCTTGGAAAGGCAAGAGACATTCCTCCTACTCCACCTGTTGAGAAGAAGGACAATGACATGGAACTACTAGAAGTTCCTTTTGTGCTCGAGCCGGAGAAAGATGTTACAAATGATGCCATGGAACCTATGGACCCTTTGGATCCTCCTCCATATGATCCCCCTACTAGGAAGATACCATGTTGGCTTAGTGATACATTATAGGAGTCTGAAAGACATGTCGATGCTAGAGGAACCTTTAGATAAAGCAAGAAACCATTCCAATACTAGGGATATATTGTGGCTATAAGCTCCATTATACAAGTTGAACCACACACCTTTGAAGAAGTAGTGAAAGAGTAGGTTTGGAAAGATGCTATGGCTAAAGAATATGAATACATTATAAAGAATGATGTGTGGGAAGTGGTTCCAAGACCCAAAGGGAAGTCTATTGTGACTTCTAAGTGGTTATACAAGATTAGGCATGGAGCTGATGGAAGTATCGAGAAATATAAGGTGAGGTTCATGGCTAGAGGTTTCTCCTAGAAAGAGGGAGAAGACTATGATGATATATTTGCACCTATTTCCAACTATACTATTAGTAGGTCTATTATTACCCTTGCTATTAGCCAAGGATGGACACTTCACCAGATGGATGTGAAGACTGCACTTCTTCATGGCATACTACAGGAAGAAGTATACGTTGAACAACCACAGGAATTTGAAGTACATGACAAGAAGAATCGTGTTTACAAACTAAAGAAGACACTTTATGGATTGAAGCAAGCCCCCAAAGCCCGATATGTCTATATTGATAATTACCTAGTGAAGCTTGGGTTCACAAGAAGCAATTCCGATCTAAACCTCTACTTCAAATTGGTCCAAGGTATGCCCCTTATTTTGGTTTTATATGTTGATGATTTATTCTTGAGAGGTAGTGAGCCTCTTATGACTAAGTGAAATGAGGAAGCTAGCCTCTGAGTTTGAAATGAAAGACCTTGAATTGATGCATTATTTCTTGGGCTTACAGGTGTGGCAGAGGCCTAGTGATATTTTCCTTTCTTAAGGAAAATATATTGTGGAACTATTTTAAGGATTTGGAATGGTAGAATGCAAGTCCATGACCACACCAATGGAGATGAAATTCAAGAAGTTATGTGGAGATGCTGAAGGAATTGACTTGGTGAATCTCTCTGAGTATCGATAGTTGATTGGGACATTGATGTTCCTTGTGAACACTCATCTAGACATATGTTTTGTAGTTAACACCTTGAGTCAATTCATGACTGAGCCTCTTCATGGAAATTAGGTTGCTGCCAAGCATGTGCTGAGATATTTGCATGGGATGATTAATCTTGGTCTGAGATATACTGGCATAAATGTGAGACCTCATGGGTACACTAATGTTGACTGGGCCGGAAATCTTATTGACAGGAAGAGCAAATCAGGGTGCTGCTTCAGTTTTGGGTTCTGCCAAGATATCTTGGATGAGTAGAAAGTGGAATTTCACTGCTTTAAGCACAACTAAGAAAGAATACATTGCTACTAGGATGGCTAGCTGTGAGGTAGTATGGTTGAGGAAGCTCTTTCGAGTGTTGTTTGAGCATGCTTTGGATATGACAACAATATATTGCGTTAACAAGAGTGGGATTTGATTGGCAGAGAATCCTAGAGATTAGATTTCACTACATTCAAGATATGGTGCAAAGAGGAGTAGTGAGACTCCATCACATTTAAATAGACGAGTAGATAACATACATTCTTACCAAGGCATTGCCAAAAGAGAAGTTCTTGGTCTTTAGAGAACAACTTGGACTGATGGATGTCACCCTCTTGGGTAAGGATCTTAGTTGATCAAGGACACTAAGCTATGCTCTTCCCTTTATCTTAGCTCCCAGGGTGAGGAATTGAGCCATGAGATCTCCTAGGGTTGAGGGATCACATTGGATGTCATTTTTACTTATGACCTTTCATCTGATACACTTTCATCTGATACTCTTTGACCTTGCTGACCTGTCAATATCCTTTTACTGTGCTCTTTTACTTTTTATTGTACACTTAAATTTTTACTGTGTTTTTACTACAATAAATCATTGAGTTTTTCTCATGTCTCAGCATCTGGTAATTGGATATTGAGAACTTTTCGGTATATCTCATCTACCTCTGTATACTTGGCAAAAGTTGGCTTATTGACAAAAAGGTGTTTTACCTCATGTTGGAGGTAAAACAAGTTTTTAGAAGTTTGGTATAATACTTTGCTTGTTGGTATACCCTTCATGGATGAAGTTTTTACTTGATCTCTGGTCGCTTCCTTGATCTTCTTATTGTAATCCTCCTACGTCATTAACTTATCATTTATAACTAAGGGATTAGGTACTCCCTTTTGCCTCAAAATTTAGAACTTAACCATGAACCTGTCAATGGCCAGTTGCATGGTTTGACACTTATCCTCCAAGTTCAACATCAAATTCCTCGTACTGAGGACTCTTCTAACTTCCAAAATTGTACCTGTCCTGTTAGGTATCTCTAGTTCTTGCAACTCATACTTGTTCTTGGAGTTGAGGAAATGAATGATTCTTGTAGCTTCCTCTGGAATATCTCCAAGTTCTTCTTTGACTCTCTGAATGGCTTACGTAGCCTGCTTTATCAAATCAATCTATTTAAAAATAATGAATGGATGGCCAAATATCATTGACAAAATCAATGATATTGGCCCATAGTTGTTCCTTAGACTGACCTAGAGGCTCATTCAGTGTCAGCTCTTTCTCCAGGCTTTTGATTCTTTCAGTCATCCTTGTGGCCTTTTGTTGTTCTTCTCTGTGCATGATTTGGGCCAATTTGTAATATATTTCGAGGCTGGTGACTTTCTCCTTAAGTCCATTCATCTTAGTGGTCTAAATGGACATTTCTTCGATTGCTTTGACCAGCCTGTTTGCTTCATCACTTGTGGAGCCTGCTGTTGTTGATCCTGTTGCTGATGTAGTTGGTGTAGATGCCGGTAGTGTAGTGGCCATTGGAGGACTGGGAGCTAAGGATGCTGCCAAAGTAGAAGGTACAACAGTGGTAACTGTTGGAATGACAGTTGCGGGAGAATTATCCAGACTAGCTTGTTTGAGCTACATCAAGCTATCCAGTTCTTTTTCCATCTCCTTCAACTAATCATTCAGTTGCAACACTAAGTCCATCATCTCTTCATGATTTCTATGACTTTCCAGGACCTCCTTTGTCTGTGGGTGTTGTGAAGGAGGCAACTTAAGCTGTTTATTGAGGGCTACTATGTCCTCATTCTTCTTCTTGACTAACTGTTCAGTAGCCTTAATGTCACTTGGATCATGGCCAAGTTCAATGACCAAGTCCTCCAATGATTTTATCTTGTTACCTTTGGCCTGTGAGGGGGCCTTCTCCAACTTGAATTGGGTTGTCACGTTATCCAATGAATCTTTCAGCTTAAAGGCATCCATGGCCTTTTCTGTGAGGGTGGAGTAAATCATTTCTCCAGCTTGCTTATGGAACTCTATCTGATCAATGGGATGAACATCCCTGGCCAACACTTCAAAATCAGTCTTCTTGTAGTCTTGCGAGGTCTTTGGTTGCTATATAGTGGGCTGAAAAAATGATACCTGCATTTTCCCTCCTTTGATGTCAAAGGCTGACATCAATATGGACTGGTTTGGTGGTGTAAGCTTGAGGTATTGGGCATATGTCTCTGCCTTCAATTTTTCATTCCTCATCTTTATCTCTTTGAATTTATCTTTGATATCCTTTCCTTGTCAGCTATCCTAACAAAGGAAGAAACCTCCATATTGTGTTTTCTCTCTATCATTTGCATGTTGGATGTTGATGGTTGTTGTGTTTCCTCTAATGCATTTTCTTCTTTACTTCTCTACCCCATTGCCTCAGTGTCAGTCATTTCCTCTGAAACAATGTTTTCCTCCTGTTCAAAGACAAGATTCAACTTGGGCCTCTTGCTTGGCTCAAACATATTATCAGTAGTCTCCATGGCAGAGCTAGATGCCTCCTCCTTGTTCCTCTTAGGATTTTTCTCTTCATTGGCTGGGGGTCTGAAGGACAGGAGGAATGTTCATTGGCTCTCCATGTTCTGGAACTTGCAGGAAAGAGTTGTGATCAAATTGTCTTTCAAGGTCAATGAGTGTGTTCTCTACTTCCACAACAATGTTTTCCATATTAATCAAGGTGTTCTCCACCCACTCATCCTAGTTAGCAAACTATTCCATGTCAGGTCTTGGGTGGTGCATGTATGCTCCCAACTTGACCCTGAGTCTAAGTTTACTTATAACCCCCGAGGGCCATATTTCCATATGAAGCTGTTTCTGAAATTCATCTTTTGTAGTAAACTGTCAGTGTTTGGTCGAGCCTCTCTATTGTTGCAAATGAATGGGACCAACTGGTTTTTCACTTTGAACTGGGTTTTCTTCCTATAAGCTAGGAAGTGGACCTCATCAGAGTTAATGATGTGTCCGAAGTATTCAAGAGAAAATATCCTCATAGGGACGTATTTGGGAAACTTATAGGGGGCTAATTGGCAGCCATAGATTCTGATCTTAGTGTGGTTTTGGTAGAGGTACCAGTCTCCCACCTTGCTGTTCTTTGCCAATTGTAGTACTCTCTTGATCTCTGGGCTGATTCTAGGCTGAGTCTTAGAAGTCAGCATGTTCATGGCAGGGTATACAAGGGAGTCTATGAAGTCTTTGTAGGTTAATGCTGTGGAAAACTTATGGACCAAGGGTGTCCAGTAGATGATTGATCTCTCCTTTCCCTTGGTATCCAGCTTATGGATGCTCAAAGGGAACTTATTTGTCTGGTAATACAAGAACATATGAAACAACACTAAAGCGTAGAAAACTCTTTCAGTATGCAGTCTAGTGAATTGTTCATGTATTCTGTTTGCAATGAACTAAGCATAATCAAACATGATATTAGGAGGCTTGCCTGGAGTAAAAATGGACAAGAAGGAAAAGATGACCTCGTCCACATGCTCATCTGTGGTATATCCAAGGATGCATGAGAGCATGGTGATTATGTTCCTCACAGTCTCTGAGAAAATGGTGGCAGCATAGGGTGGGGTATTTGTAGGAGTATGGCGGTCTTCAATGATAAAATTCTGGAAGATTTTCTTGATTTTCACCTGGTCTAATGTGATGTATAAGTCCAACATGATTCCAATGGATAGAGGAATCAGATTAGGGCTAGATTGGATTTGTAGCATTTGGTTGATTGAATCAGGTGTAATGGTGAATAATAACTTATGGTTTTGGGCAACAATAGCCCTTTGGCTAGGGATATAACAGGCATGACAAAAATGTACAATATCTAGGAATGGGTGAACTTATGGGAATATATACTTGGGAAAATTGGATTCCCAAAGGTTGATGTCATCAACATGGTTTAGGAACCTATCTTTACTCCAGCAGTGGAGCTTCAGAAGGTGGTCTGGAGTAGTAATGTCTGTTATTTGGAAATCCCTATCTTCTAGGGCCAAATGGTCAATGTCCAGGTGAGGGGTTGAGACTGGTTTGACATCTAGAGAGGTCTGGGCAGCCATCTTGAGGATAAAATGTGGGAATTAAGCTTGTACAAATTATATAGTGAAGCTTTGAATAGGTATGGGCAAAGATAAGGTATTGGCAATTTGCAGGATAGGGGTTTGGGTATTTCAAGGGGGGAATATTCTAAATTTAGCGGAAATCAATTAAATTAAATTAATTATTTCTTGAATTCACTATACGTTTTTAAACTAAGAGGGCCATTCTAGTTTTTTGTTAAAATACCTAGAAATGGTGGTATAGACTACAAACTGGTGTGAATGGTGGCTATAGAGGGTACTGTGGCTTCAGTTGTGCACTGGAGGGATGAATTGGGCTTCCAGAGTGCGTTTGGGAGGCAATTTGTGGTCAAATCTAGTTGCAGAGGCTCAGGGTGGCGGAGGAAAGCTTAGGAGGCTTTCACAGAGAAAATGAGCGAAAAAGGGTGAAAATGGGTGTCTTTCGCTTTTTAACCGGCAATGGTTAGAAATTGGCGGGGAATTTCATAATGAACAGTAATGGTTTTGGGCTTATGCGGGGAGGCAATTCCAATGCTCATCGCACCACTTTTGGGAGTGGGGTGGTGTTTTCCTGAGAGCATGCGAGTTAACGAGGAGATGCCACATAGCCAAAAGCGGCCTAAGCAAAACCACAAATATCACATGCTCTCGGGCGAGTAAAGGTTGGGAGGTGAATGAGCGCGATATGGATGTGCACCGTCAAATCTGGGGGTGACAGAGCTAACGGCTGTCGCGCGGTGAAGTTGCGTGGCGGGAGCAGGGCAGTGATTTGCGGGGCCCGGGGGGTTAATGACAATAGATTTGTAATTATTTAATGAATGAGCGGGGTCAAAGTATAATGCGCGGGTTTTGGAGTGGGACCATGGTTAAATACAGAGCTAATTAAATAAAGCGGAAGGGAGTAAAAACTTAGGAAATATGGGGTTTTATGTTTTAAAAGGATTTTGGGGGTTTTTCTAGGAAATATACAAATGGGGGAGTTAATAAAGTAATGCATGGGGGGGGATTTAAACTTAGGATAAGGATTTTTATGGGTTTTTTAGGTGAAATAGAGAAATTAATAAGGGGAAAGTGGTTTCTTCATAAGGGAAAGGGTTTCAGACTAGGAAAAAAGGGTTTTTGGGTAGGCGAATGAATTTTGGAAGGTAATTTTCTAGGGAAAAGTGTGAAACCATGGGGCAAGGGTGAAAATGAAGGGAAAAGGGTATTCTAACCAGTAATGATGGGATAAATGGGAAATTAGTAAGTATGTAGTGGGGGATGAAATGAAGTGAGGGCGTCTTAGCCAAATCAGCTTGTGAACATGCTTTCAATTTCATAACTACTCCTGCACACTGAAACATATGATTAAGCATGATAAATGTGCTTTTTCTTCAATTAAATTTGTACTTATGCAACCTTTCTTCTACTTACCCTTTACTTACCCTAACATTTTTCTTCACTTTATTGGGTGCATTTAAGCTAGCAGACCCTTTCTTTCCTTTTTCTTTTTGAAAAGTAAACTATCTAATTCTAACCTTTTATCTTCCAATGGCTCAGATTAAGCTTATGAGCACATTTTATTTCTCTACCTAACTACTAATCTACCAATATTAAATAGTTTGGCAAGATCTTTTATTCTCTAACTACAAACATGAAATTTAAAGCATGAAGTAGTCAAGATTAAACAGTTTGACTACCATGGGTTGTGGCAGTTATGACAAGCTACACACAACCATTATTTTGGACAGTAAAGTAAAAAGCAATGGCACTTGCACTTGCACACTTTCATGATCTGTTTTTGTTTGGGGTTCATATATTTTCACTTTTTTGATATTTTCTTATTCTTTTTGTCCTTTGATATTTCTTTTAGGACATACCCTCTTTACATTTTTTAATTTTCAATATGGAAAACATTTGCAGAAAATAAAAAGTATGTACAATATTACAAGATCAATCATAGCCAATTAAAAATTATGAATCCCATTAATTTAGGACCCTAATAGTAGATCCACATGGGGATGACATTTTCTGGTGAAATGCCAAGAACTCTAAAGACCAGTAGCCTTTGACTTGTGATCAAGGGCTCATATCCCAAGTGTCGTAAAATTCTCAAAAATGAAAGTGCTTAGAACTAGCTCAAAACTGAACGAATGGATAGAGATCATCCTCCTGATTCCGGTGCCACAAACGGTTCGAAAAACGGTCGCCGTATGAGAAAGTTATGCCAAAAACAAAATCGCCCAATAACCCTTAATTTTTGAATTTTCAAAAAAAAAATTAAAAAAAAAATAATAATACACAGAATATTCCTTGGAATATTCCTTTTGGGTAGGCCAATCAGAAGCTGCCATGTGGCAAGCTCAGAAGCCTCCACATGGCCCAGGGTGACGTCAGCAAGAGTATTTCGGTTATTTAAAATTCGGTTGGGTGTATGGAGGATCGAACACACGACCTCCCGTATACAAGAGCCAAGCCTTACCGTTGGGCCACAATGGCAGAAGTTGAAAGGAAAATGAGCCAATTGGTATTTAAATTTTGAAAAGGGTTTGGGTGGGAAATGAACGGGGCCAGCCCCTAAGGGCCAGCCGCGCATACATATGACCACAGCCGAAACCGTGGGCTAAACCTTTAACCGCCCAGCACAGAACCCGAGGCAAACCACCAACGCTTTTTCTGGTCACATGTGGGTTTAACGGGTCGTTAACTGACAGTTCATTTGACGAAAATTTTGGCCGAGCGGAAAATTTGGCGGACCCGCCATAATTGGCGGAGTTAACTGGACTCCAACTAAAGTTAGCTGGAGTGTTTCTAGGCATAACTGGAGGAAAACTTTAATGGGCCATATTTGGCTAGGAAAGGCGGTTTTGGACATATTTTTTTTTTTTGGGTATTTTCGACCTTCTGAAGCCATTGGCATAGGTTTTACAACCATCTGAGGTAATTTGCAGAGGTTTTGACGCCGTGGAAGTTCTAGGAGCCACAGGGCCCAGTATTGTGAGAGTTGTATAGGGTTACAGGTATCCATTGGAGGTGAACCAGTAGTCAATCCTGAAGGATTCAAGTGTTCTGAATCCGTTTTTACAGTCTATTCCACCTGTAGAGACTTATATTCAGCTATATATTCATTTTGAGCATTTAATTAAAATGAGGACAGGGCCATTTGGGAGCCTTGGACCCAACAGACGTAGCCCAGGAGGGGTGAACTGCTTTATCAACTTCTTTTGCATCTGTGGTTGATTTATTTTGCAGAAAAAATTCGTTTTAATGTGTTAAATAGTAAAAGGAAATAATTCTGCTATGCTTAAATGGATCATGAACAACTGAAAATTTCATTTGTTTCTTTACTGCAAGACATGGGAATCTTTTAAACATGTTTATTACTGAATTGAATACCTTGCCAATCATTTACAAGTAGTTTCGAATTCAGATCAACTTGGTATCAGAGCTATGTTGTTGTTTCTTTGTATCAAAAGCAGTCAAATAAGCTATAGACAGAGCCTGAAACGAGCTAGGAAGCCTTCGAAATGCTCTTGTTATACAATTGCAAAGTAGATAAACGCTCTTTCAGCCAATCTCTGGTGTAGGTTTCTTTTGATTGTTTTTGTGCAAAGATCTTCTAACTATCTTGCAAGTATTTATGCTTACCAGGTTGAAACTTAAAGGAGGGGAAGGAAAGTTGACTAGAGAATGAGAGAATCCTCAGTCAAGGAAGGCCAGAGAGCCATCACCTCCACCTTCAATTTCACCCTCAAGAGTCTCAACAGAAGCTTCAAGAATGTCTGAACATGAAGGAGAAATTCCTGGAGACATGGATCCAAAAGAAGAAGAAAGAGTCTTCAGAAAGGCTTTCTTGGACCTCACTGAAATGGTGAGGATATTGTACCAAGAAAGAAATGAGAAATTGGCTGGAGAAGGGTCCAAAAATCCACATGAAGGAGAGGGATCTTCAAGAGGTAAGAAGGATGATGATCATTCCAAGAAAGGACATGGAGGTAATGGTGATCCACCACCCCCTTCGTCACCTCCTTCCTCTTCATCCTCGTCTTCTTCTTCTGTGCATAAGCATAGATCCTCTAGAAAAAGTCCTTTTTTGAAGCTTGATGTAAAATTCGAATTACCTATATTTAATGGTCAAGTGAATGCAGAAAAGCTTGACAACTAGATTAGGCAGTTGGAAGTTTACTTGAGGATCCAGAATATGCATGATGATGCCACAAAGATTCAGTTGGCTTCTTTGAGAATGGATGGAGTAGCATTGGTCTGGTGGGAGGCCAAGACCAAAGAGGAGATCAATAAATTTGGTAAGGTTACCTTAACATGGGCTGACTTTTTGTTAGCCATTAAAAAAAAAATTTATCCTCTTGCTCACATGCAAAAAGCCATTATGAACTGGCAAAATTTCAGACAACTTAAGGGTCAGAGTGTCCAAGACTACACCCAATAATTCAGGAGAAGAGCTCTTTTGTTAGGGGTAGATTTACAGACCTAGGAAACCTTGCTGAAATATATTGGTGGCTTGCATAGCTACCTTAGACACACCATCTTGATGTTTAACCCTACTAGCCTGGATGAGGTTTGTGTCCAAGCTACCCATTTAGAGGCAAGGGGAAAAAAACATTTGAAGAGGGTAGAAACAAGTCCGCCAAGGGGAAAAACAAAGAGAAAACCTCCAAGGGAAAGGGAAAAAAGAATGCATCTGTCAAACAGGAGAGTGAGAAAGTGATCTGTAAACACTGTTCTAAACCAGGCCACGAGGAGAAAAATTGTTGGAAATTACATCCTGAAAAAAGACCTCAATTTAACAAATCCAAAGGGAAACAGAAAACTGCTGCTACTACATCTACACCACAAGATTTAGGGGATGATTCAAGTGATGAAACCAAAATTACAGCCATGGGTTTGAAAAACTTGAAGGGAAAAGAGATGGAAATTCAAGCCAGCACTAGTACCTCAAACTGTGATGTACAAGCTCCTAATGAGGAAGAAAGAATTGAACTGGTTCATGTGAGGGTGATTTCAAAACATACTAAGATTGACACACTTTTTGATAGTGGGTCACAAGAAAACCTTATATCAGAAGACTTGGTCAAGCAGCTTAAACTTGAGACCGTTCCACATCCGAAGCCGTATCCACTTGGATGGATTTGCAAGGATGCAAATTTACAAGTTTCAAGAAAGTGCACATTGCGCTTTGCAATTACTGCACATTTTATTGATACAGTTGAACTTGATGTGGTACCTTTTGATATAGCAGGAATTGTTTTGGGAAGTCCTTACTTGGTTGACAGGAAAGCTATCTTCCATCGCCATGAAAACAAATATCATCTTTTCAAAGATGGCAAGGAGTTCATTGTTAGAGCTCATCGCAAGAAGACAAATATAGCGATGGTGAATGCAGGACAGATAAAAAGGCTGGTCAATTCAAGTAAGATTTTTTTTCTTCTTATGATTAAGCCCAAGGTTGATGTGAATAATGAGTCATTTGACAATTGTGATCCAAAACTTAAATCAGATCTATATGATGTAGTTGATGCATATCATGAGATATTTCAGGAGCCAACAGGTTTGCCTCCTAAGAGGGAGATTCAACATGAAATCCATTTGCATCCAGATTGTCCTCTTCCAAACATAGGCATGTACCGCATGTCTATTATGGAGAATGCAGAAATAAAGAAGCAAATCAAGGACTTGTTGGACAAGGGTTTCATAAGGCCAAGTACTTCGCCATGTGGGTCACCGATTGTACTGATTCCAAAGAAAGATGGCACTTGGCGTGTGTTGATTTCAGGGCCTTGAACAAAATAACGGTAAAGAATCGTTACCCACTCCCAAGGATAGATGATTTGCTAGACCAGCTAAAAGATGCTCAATATTTCACTAAGTTAGACTTGCGCAGTGGATATCATCAAGTAAGAATTGAAGAAAGTGACATTTGGAAGACAACGTTTAAGACCAAACAAGGACTCTTTGAATGGCTTGTGATGTCATTTGGTTTGTGCAATGCACCTGCAACTTTCATGTGGGTAATGGATGATGTCTTGCATCCTTTTCTTGATGATTTCGTTATTGTCTACTTAGATGACATCTTAATCTTCAACAAGTCTAGAGAAGATCATGTCATGCATGTTAGGAAAGTACTTGATGTTTTGAAGAAGAATCAGTTATTTCTTAAAATGTCAAAGTGTGAATTTGGAAAGACTTCTTTGGTTTATTTGGGACACGTAGTAGGAGGAGGTGCTTTGAGAATTGATCCTGATAAGATTGAGGCTATTGTGAAATGGCGTACTCCCAAATCCATAACAAAGGTAAGAAGTTTTTTGGGTGCAGCTCAATATTGGAGGAAGTTCATCTCTAACTTCTCTTCTATAGCAGCTCCTATGCATGCAGTGACAAGTGTGAAGCATGCTTTCCAATGGGGAGGAAAGTAGCAAAAAGCTTTCAAATCTTTGAAAGAGAAGATTAGTTCAGCTCTGGTCCTTGCATTACTGGATTTGAGACAGCCATTTGAGATACAAACCGATGCTAGTGATTATGCCATGGGTGCAGTTCTTCTACAGCATGGTAAGCCTATTGCTTTTCATTCTGAAACTTTTAATGGTGCTGTTGTAAATTATCCTACTTATGATAAGGAGTTGTATGCATTGGTACAAAGCGTCAAAAAGTGGAAACACTATTTGATGGGCAAAGAAACTATTATACATACCGACTATCAGCCCTTACAGTACTTGTAATCACAAAGCAAGTTACTTCAGATGGATGGGCTTCTTGCAACAGTTCCATTTGGTAATAAGGTACAAGAAAGGTACTCTGAATAAAGTTGTTGATATGCTTTCAAGGCCTATTATTGGTGCTGTTACTTTACTTAAGAATGATTCCATTGTACATGATAGTTACATAGAACAATATGCATTTGATGATGACTTTAAAGATGTGTATGCTAGCTTGAGTAAAGGGAATCATGTAGAGGAAAATGACTATCACATGCATAACAATTTGTTGTTTCATTTGGGAAAGTTGTGTATACCACAGGGGGAGAGAATAAATATCATAAGGGAAGCTCATTCTTCTCTTATTGCTAGCCATTTTGGTGTAAGCAAAACAGTTGCACATCTACAGAGGTATCGCTATTGGGCTCGCATGGTAGATTCTATTTCAAGGATCATAAGAGGTTGTTCATTATGTGCTACAAGCAAGCCTAGTAATAGGAAGCTTGGCTTGTATACTCCTTTGTTGGTACCTTCTAGACCATGGGAAAGCATCGCTATGGATTTTGTAGGAGGTTTACCAAAATCTAGAAAGTAGCATGATTATTTATATGTAGTAGTTGATCGTTTCAGCAAAATGTGTATACTTATGCCTTGTAAGAAAACTATAATTGCTAAACAAACTGCTGAATTATTTTTTCATCATGTATGGATTCACTTTGGTTTTCCTACTTCCATTATTAGTGACAAGGATTCCATATTTGTGGGGAATTTTTGGTCCAACCTATGGGAGATGATGGACACAAAGTTGAAGAAAAGTATTGCTTTCCATCCGCAAACAGATGGACAAACCGAAGTTGTGAACATAAACATTGTGCACCTCTTGAGAGGATATTGCAGCAAGCATCCCAAGCTTTGGGATGAACATTTGCCCTACATACAACATGCTTACAACTGTGCCATGCACTCTTCCACAAACAACTCACCATTTGAAGCTTGTTTTGGTTACTTGCCAAAATCACCTCTTGATTTCATTCTTGATAAAGATGTTGCCATTGAGGGACATAGTGATATTGACAAAGCTCGTTCATTCATTGAAAGAATTCAGTAAATTCAAGAACAACTTGAGAAGAGTCAAGGCAAGTACAAGGAAAGACATGAAAAGCATAGAGTCGATCACAAGTTTCAAGAAGGGGATGAGGTACGGCTGTACATTAGTAAGGAAAGAATGCAAGGAGAAGGTAAAAAGCTGAAGCCTATTCGTTATGGTCCATTCAAAATCCTCAAGAAGGTTGGAAATAATGCTTTTCAATTAGATTTGCCTTCCTACATGCAAACGTATTTTGTTGTTAATGTGGAGAACTTACATTTGTATGAACCTCCTTTGATTGCTGATCATGAAAGCATTATTCAGTTGCCATCTATAGAAGATTTCTCACCAGAATATTTAGATGAGCTGAAAGAAGATAGAATCCTTGATAGAAGGACACGCACTTCAAGGAGGGGCAATGTAGATTATGTTCAGGTTGGTTTCAAAGGCAGCAAACCGAACAAGGCAAAGTGGATGGAGGTGGATAGAGTGAGCGCACTATACTCTCACCTCTTTAACAGGTAGTTGAAGGCTTTTGGCGTCCAAAAGCTTCCCAATGGGGAGGCATGATCAGGTACTCATGTCCCAAGTGTCGTAAAATGCTTAAAATTTAAAGTGATAAAAATTGGCTCAAACCTAAACGATCAGATAGAGCTCTTCCTCCCGATTCTGGTGCAGCAAATGGTTTGAAAAATGGTTGTCGAATGTGAAAGTTACGTCAAAAACAAAATCGCCCAATAACCCTTAAATTTTGAATTTCCAAAAAAAATTAAAAAAAGAATATTCCACGGAATATTCCTTTGAATATTCCATGGAAAATTCATTTTGGACGAGCCAATCAGAAGCCACCATGTGGCAATCTGGGAGGCCGCCATGTGGCTCAGGTGACGTCAGCACAGTGGGGGCGCATATACAAAATTTCGATGGGGTTGTAGATTGAACCCTCGACCTACCTTGCACGAAGTCAACGGTTTACCAACGCACCACAACGGTGGTTGTTGAAAGGTATGGGAACCATGTTCCATTTAAAATATGAAAATAGACTACAGCGGGAAAATAAGGGGGCCAGCCCCTAAGGGCCAGCCCCCATGCCATATGACCGAGCCCTTGGAACCGTGGGCCAAACCTAACCACCGGGCACGAAATCTGAGGTAAACCGCTGAGTGAGTTGTGGTCACATGCACATTTATTAACTGCAGTTTAGTTGGCAGATTTTTTGGCAGAGCGCCAAATTTGGCGGTCCCGCCATAATTGGCAGAGCTTAACTAAAGTTAGCTGGAGTTCGTTTAGGGGACACTCGTAGTTGGAAGTAAATAGCCATAAATTTGGCTAGGAAAGGCGGTTTTGGACGAATTTTTTTTTGGATTTTGGGTATTTTGGACATTCTGAAGCCATTTGCACAGGTCTTTCAGCCATCAGAGGTCATTTGCATAGGTTTTGGAGCCGTGGAAGTTCTAGGAGTCACTAGGGCCCAGTATTGTGAGAACTGTATCAGGTTGTTGGTATCCATTGGAGGTGAACCAGCAGTCAATCCTGAAGGATTCAAGTGTTATGAATCCGATTTTACAGTATATTTCACCTGCAGAGACTTCTATTTAGCTGTAAATTCATTTTGAGCATTTAATTAAAACGAGGACAGGCCCATTTGGGAGCCTTGGACCTAGCAGACGTAGCCCAGGAGGGGTGAACTACTTCATCAACTTCTTTTGCATCTGTGGTTGATTTGTTTTGTAGAACAAATTAATTTTAATGTGTTAAACAGTAAAAGGAAATAATTTTGCTATGCTTGATTGAATCATGAACAACTGAAATTTTCATTTGTTTCTTTACTGCAAGACATGGGAATCTTTTAAACATGTTTACTACTGAATTGAATAGCTTGAAAACCTTTTTCAAGTAGTTTCAAATTCAGATCAAGAGTAAATATGGTTCTTACTTCTTAGTGGTTAGTTGATAAATCACTTGGATAGTGCACTCCCTCTCTTGTCTGTTTAACTGAATATTGATGTGAACTTCCCTTGAGAAAATAACTCCTCATAATTTGAATTTGGCTAAGGGGTGGTGAGCTATAAGAAATATTTCAGTGTGGTTGGCCTATGATTCGGTAGAGAGTTGAGGTCCCTCCATTTTCCAACAATTAAAGTTGAAGAGATAAATATAGTTATTATATTGTGGATGATTAACAATATCTAACGTGTGATATGAAAGTGCATGGATCAACACTACCTATGGAGTAATGCTAATATTTATGTATGTTTATGATGAATTTTGTGTTGATATTTTCGCATGGTTATGTTAAACTTATGGACCTCTTGTTTGTTTTTATTCTCTTAAGCTACAAAGTTATTTACATGAATATGCATGGTTTCTTGATGTGCCTCTACTAGTCTGCTATAGTACGAGATTTCAATTATTTGACATGTTATAAATATCATGGCTCACTTCCTTGTTGAATGTTGTAGACTATATCTCAGAATGAGGAAGTAATCAACTGTTGTGTGATGCATGAAAGGTTCTGTTGGAGCTAATAGATACTTGTTTTAATATCAAAGTGGGAATTATGTGGTTATGTACACTTGTGTGATGTTATGATGTCTAGAGCTTCATAGAGGAAGCATGGTATGTGAACTTTTTATGAAATTTGGTTACTGGAGCCATTTCTTAGCTTTATGTTAGTGACATTAAATTTGTTATGGTCTTGGTATATGCCTTGGAGGGTCATTGTTTAGACTTGGGATTATATTCCAAAAATTAATGTGTTGGGAATTTCACTATCTCAATGAAATTCTATTGTAAATCTTTGAATTTTTCTTTTCTATAAGTTCGGTAGCAATTATTCACTTGCATCTGAGGTCAAATGGTTCTTGGATGAACCATGTATCTGAATTGGATATCTATGTCATTCTCTAACACTAGTTGCATCTAGATATGTGGGAAGGGGGGAAATGCATATATGTGCACCTTCAAAAAGGGATCGATGCGCATTAGTTCCAATTTTCTATGGTAAGTCAGTACAGGCTTGACATCCATTGTGGAGCCCTCCACATCGGTGGATATCGATTGAAAAGTGGATGCATATGGTGATCTCGGCATCTAGCTGGTCAACACATGTGCTTAGGTAGAAGAGCACAAATGTTGATAGTCTTAGATAGTATGGAATTCATAGTTAGAGATGGTATCTGAAATAGGAATTTCTTGGGAAAAGCCATAACATGAGACAAGGTATATTGTAGAACTGTGAGTGATCCTAGGCATAAGGATATAGTAGTTTTATCTTGGTATATGTTTTTATGGTACCATATGTCCACTAATTCAAATACTTCACAAAGATGGAAAGTAAAATCTTAAGGTCCAGCATATCCGGTGGAGTTGGGTCGTGAATGCTTGCAAAGTTCTATATGGGACAAGGATCAGATTTGTTATGATGGTGTATGTGATCCAGAGGTCCAGGGAATCTGAGGGTGTGTAAATATGGTATATTTTTGTCTACCAAGTTATCCCCTAGAGCTAGACATGAAAAATGTTTGTGGTAATACATGACATGGTTTCCCTAGTGGTACCAACTTGCATGGGATGAGGTGGAAAGTGCCATGATGACCTGGATATGGTCATATGGGTGCCACATTGAAACTACAAGTTATGATGGTTTTCTCAAGGTGACATGGAAGGTCCACATGAATCCCATGTAGATGCCAGGTGGAAATCTCTTGTTGACATGAACATATTTAATTTTTCCAATTTCAATTGGGAATGACTCTCAATCTGGGAGTCAGATTGAGATGAAATTTATATTGTCAGAAAACTTTTGATGATCATTATAGGATGGTGATATCAAAAATTAATTAATCAAAGTTTGGAGAAGGAATATTTTTGTAACCCCATATTCATAATAGACCTTGGAGGTTGGGTTAATTATGAAGTAACACCTCCCACAACCCAAGATGGCTCAAGGGGGTGGGAGGGAGCATTACACTTTCCCATAGCATGACTTGTAGTGGCTAGTTTCTTTTCTCCAATATGACTTAAAGTGATTGGTGACATTTTTTCAACATGACTTGTAGTATCTAGTGACATGTCTCCAACATGAATTGTATTGGTTTGCTAACTTTCCCATAACATGACTTGTAGTGGCTAGTTTCTTCTCTCCAATATGACTTAAAGTGACTAGTGACATTTTTGCAACATGACTTTTAGTATCTAGTGAAATGTCTCCATCATGACTTGTGTTGGTTTCTAACTTCTCTATTTGTATTGCTTCTTATTCTTCCTCTTTCTATTTCGCAAAGAATTTTGGCTACAAGGAGTTAGATTTTATCTAGAATAAGTAGAAGAAGGAGGAATAGATTTCATTGGCAGAGAAGTTTAAAGATAATTTGTAACAATCATAATGAACAAAAACTATATTGGTAACCTCATAATCAATTTATGAATATTCAAGATGGCCATTAAATGGGCATCAATGTTTTCCAAAGGAAGGAAATGCAAGAGTCCCATTTGAAACGGGACCCTTGGTTGGTATTCACGAACAAAACTCTTAGCACATAAAAAATAGAAGGTGCAAAGGGATTTTTTGTTAGGCATGGAATAATTAAACTCCCCATTTAACTAACCTTAGGGATATTTATATTCTTGGAGACATTACTACTCTCGTCGCCTATGAAAACATTAGTGGCAAGTCTAGATCTAAGGATAACATTACAACCAAATTGAAAACCAACATTTAGTGTTATTTGGATACTAGAAATAAGTGGGAATCCAATTCTAATAATAAAATCATGGATTCCCCCCATTTGAAACAAATCCATATGTGGGCACATTTGATGACACATCAAGCATACTAAAAGTAGGTAAATTGGTGGAAGGAAATTATGTGACTGGTGGCATTCCCCAAATAGAATAATTGGATGTCAAAATCATATATGCAAGAGTACCTATCCCAGTAAGAGGTAGCAAGGAGATGTTAATTGTGACTCCTACCATAGATGGAGATGTGGAGGAATTCCTCCCATGGAGAACAGATCACTAATAAGTCTAGAGACTTTAACACATAACACACCCATATCAAATCTCGAGCCACAATAGTAAAATAAAATTTAGGTCAAAAGGAATTTCTAGAAACCAAATATTTTTAGGGGATGTTAGGTCCCAAATATTAGCTAGAGAAGGTATGTGAGATGATTATGGTAACCCACTTGTAATAGTCCTTGTTAGTGTAAGTACCCTTATGAACATACACACCCTCCAAAGGAGTTTAAATAGGGATTTGACGTTTTTCTTAGGAACCACAAGTACTTTCCTCTTATATCACCCATGAGATGCCCTGGAAAAGGTAATTATGGATACCATTTCAAAGTCAACAATAAAGTGGAACAATCACGGGTCAGGACCGCATGTATAGGAAGGGAAGCAAATCTTAGAATTTCAGTTGAAGTGTTTCCACTTTGAACTAAAATCCCCATACATGTAGTAGTCCAATAGACACCAAAAACTGAAGAGAGGATATCACTCCATTTTCTCTAATAACCTCATTCTTAACACTTGCATTAGAGGTGTTTTCTCGAAAATCACTCAATGGATTTTAACTCTTTTTAGTGAATTCATAGTTTTGGCTTTATGGCATTGAAGAGTTCACTCATAAATTCTACATTGGATCCCTAAGTGATATAATGTTTTTGTTTGATAAAAATGTCTAGTCAATTTTAGATTAATGAATTTTATTTTTAGTGGTTATTGCTTACCAGAAGTGTACGAAATTTACTTGATGGCATTTATAACTCTTTCAATAAAAAAACTCAAAACATGAAAATGAAATCAATGCAATCCTTTTTGTTTCAATGAAATATAGCTAAGGGAGGGAAAATAGATTTTATTTTTATTAAACATTCATCGCTTAATCCTAATGTGACTTCCAAGATGATCCACAAATATTTTATATCCAAATAACTCAAATCAACAATTTGAGGCAACTTTAAAAAAAATCCCAAAATGTTCAAAAGAAATGGTCATGCATTTCACTTTTCGTTATATTTCACTTGAGATTCACTATGCAATCAAATAAAACATTGAGATGCACTATGGTTTTGGCAATGTCCCCATTCACAAGCCAAGACCAATGTAAATTACACAATAATTATTAATTCTTAAGAGAAAATGACCATGCAATGCAATTTTCCTTTTAATTTCACTTATAATACAAATGTAACTAAATATACAAGGAATAATAAAATCTAAAAATGACATGTATCATAGTTTTGAGAAGGCCAACATTTGCATGCTAAAACATATGCAAATCATGTAAGGGAGATATGAGCTGTAATTTGTCTTCTTTTTATTTTTGTAGAATGGAACAAATAATGGAATAGTCCTTGAAAACTAGATTTTAAAATACCTTCAGTCAAATAATGGGGTCGTTAGGTTTCACAAGAAAAATCCTAAAAAAATTCACAAAATTTGAGTGGCTTTTGCATTCCAAAAAACCCAATCATGAGTTTCCTTTGTAAAATTAGTGACTAGGAAGGTTGAATCATAGGTTTCTTTCACAAAAGTAGTGTTTGGTCATGAAAATTATATATAAAAGCAATGATCTCCTCGCAAAAGGTAAAAACTATAAATTTTCTAACTAGATGGTTGCAAAGTAGCATGTAACAACATGCAAATAAAGGATATAATAATGACTTGTTTATAGTAAATTATAGATTGGTCATGAATATTTATGGAATAATTGTGAGCATGGGGGAATACACAAAAATACGATCAAAATATCAAATGTACCATAGTTTTGACAATATCACTGTTTGTAAGGCAAAACAAATATAAATCAAACAAAACAATTTGTCAATACTATGTGAGGCATCTAGATCCACTTGAAAAAGATGAGGTAAGAAGCACCTATTTATTTATAATTAGGGAAAATATAGAGCACCTATAACCTCCCTAGGTCAAGACACAAGGATATCTAAAATCAAATTAAACAAGAATTTTCTAAAATCCACCTTTAGGACATGGTTATAGGTCTACGAAACTAGGAAAACCAACATGTTGTTTAGAAACACACTTTTGTTTTTTATCATCACTCAACCTAAATGTTTAAAATGTGATATAAATGATCCCATGCAATCCAAAACCCCTAATCACTTAACCTATATTAGATTACAACCTTAATTCCTTAACCAAAATTAAAACCCATGGGTTGAACCACCATGTGCCACAAAATTGACAAAAGTGAAAATTGTATGCCAAAAAACACCAAAAATGAATTGGAATGGATACTTTATTGTTTTTCATCCATATTGATGCTTTCAAAGTGGAAAAAGTGGAGGAATCAATTTATAGGACCAATTTTACCGGTGGGACCTAGTTTGAAAAATTGGAATACGCAACCTTCTGGGAGCATTTTGAGGCATCTAACATCATTTTTTGGGGTTAAAATTTGCTACTTTATTGTGCACCTTTTTTTGATATTCTTCAAATAGGGACCTTTCCAACGACGCAAGAATCACTTCAATTAGAGTCCTTATGCAAAATTTATGCCACTCGGAAGTTGACCTTCCTATTTTCATGACCATAATTCAAGAGGATGCCACATCTATAACGCTCCCTCCCACCCCCTTGGAGGAATTCCCAAGCCTAGAAGGAGGTGTTACTTTTTTCCTAACTAGAATTCCATGGTCTCAATATGGAAATGGGGCTATAAAATTCCTCCCCACCAAAATTGTGCAGAACTCAATTTGGATAACAATATCACCTTTAGCTCATTGAGAGCATTTCAATGATATGAACTTTATCTCAATCTAGCCTTTGGAATGGAAGTTATTCCAATTTGATGTTTGGGCCCCACAACCCTGCCCCATCGACAAGTATTTATCATGTGGCACTCACATGGCACTTCTTCCTCATGTGAATTCCACCATGGCATCTACCAAATCTTCGCATCTTAGCGGGTCTACCATGCCAATTCTTAAGAATGGAACCCATTTAGTCCTCCATGGCACGCCATACATTTTGGAGTCAATTAACAAAGACAAATTTCTATCCCACAACTTTTGTTTACCCCATGCCTATGGTTGAAGTGCACTACTAAATATCATCCATCAGATGAAACATTATGGACCGTAGGTTGCATTGGGTAGCTCTTCAAAACTTAAACCTTGATATGTTTTTCACCTATTTTTATTTACAACTATCACTCTCATTGATTCAAAATCATTTTATAGAATCAAGTGATAGTTAGGACATTAATGAAAACAAATTTTGAAGCCTGATAAGCATTCACCACCATTGGATCAACATGGACTACGTGATACCCCCACAGTCCTAAACTCTGTGGTGACATGGCTTCCAACATGTGTGATACCTCATTAGTAGCACATAGCACCCAAAACTATGTGGTACCACAAACCATCGCCACATGTAATTTAATGGCACATTAGCGTAATCTCCATGTCACCCTATTCTACAACGTCCTACTAATGCCATCTTGCCATGTGGCATCCTTTAGTGGTGCCATGTGTTATCAAAAAACTGATCACATGACCATCAAAAAGGACCATAACTTCCTACAATGTGTCACAATAACAACGTGCCACATCAACAACCTTTCCATGTAATTGTTACACATTGCAATGTCCACATGGCCTCTTCCACCTAAAATTAAAACATGGGCCCCACCAAGGTACTAGACTTTTTTGAAAAGTAGTCATTTCACATTTATGGATGGAAAGGAATCTCTAATTCACCCTTTGTCAATGGCGCCAATGCTCCCAAATTAGTAAAAATTGTCATCACCCCTCCAAAATATGAAGACAATAATGGCGATAGGTGACAAAAATTTTCCTGTCCTACCCCCTTTGTCAACCACTCCCCTTTCAATAAAAATCTACCAACATTCTTAGCATGATGTGACATGAATATTTTATAGCGGTGAATAGGATTTTTATAGTTTCCCATTCTATTACCTCAATGCCTTAATAAATTTTATGATTTTTATTTGAAAATTCATCAAGGTCTATTTGGCCCAAGCACCATCCAAATCTTTGTGAACCTAGGCTTGAAGTCTTAAGGACTTCAACAACCCTACATGGTCATTTCCAACACTTACAATGCAAAACTCAGTATTGGATTATGTACAACATGCATAACAAAGACCCACATGGTACTTAGTAGTCCATGAGAAGAATTTGAATAACACAACTCATTAGCTCAAAGGTAAGGAGTTTCCCTCTCCATAATAACATACAATCCATGGATTTCCACACTACAAAACAATTCAATAATATTTATTAACTGACGTTTACAAAATTATCCATAGGCCTTCAACAACCTTTACACAATATCTATTCAAGATATTCATGCATAACATATGATGGAAACCACACTCAACCACAGACAATTGGTCCTATCAACAATCAAACAAAAGCATATAAACAATTTTCCATTCAAGAACTCATCAATATCATTGGGATCCATAGTCCCTTACAACCATGGATACCATTCACAAAAAATCCCATTGCAACACACAAGAATACAATTTCCTTATTGATAGTATTGACATATCCATTACCACAAAATAAGAATAATCATCATTCATATTGCATAACATGCACAAGTTACTGTAGGTTTTAACCCCATATAGAAATTACCTGCATACGAATTCTAAAACAAAGAAAATAAACAATGCAAGAGCATAACACATAAAACACATATACACAGAGATTTTCCCCTGGATCCTAAAACTGGGACTACCACCTTGATTTTTCATTATTCTCCTTTCAATGTTACAATACATATTTATACATGCCGAAGCATCCAATACCATGGACCAAAAACCATTGCATCCAAAACCATGTGCGAAAATGATGCACAAAACCATAGGTAGGTCTACCCAACTAATATAGGGTCCAAAAAACAAAATTTTCTAGGGCACTTCCCCAGACCCCATAGAGGGGGGTTGCCTACACCCCTCAAACCCCCTGTGAACCCCTCACTACAAAATCGGTGCAACAAAAGGGGGGGGGGGGGGGGGTTCCGCCGCCCTCTCTAACCCCCCGGTTAACTATGTGGGCTAGTCGTGGAAAGAATATAACACAACCCAACATTCTCCCACTTCTTGTTTTCTTTCCACAGGGGCCCACAAGAGATCTTAGTCATTTATCCAACACTGCAATGGTCATGGCTTCTCTGCACCAAGAGAACTTCTCATAGCTCACAGATTTTGTCAATGCGTCTGTATTATTCTTGAAAGTGTCCACCTTTACCAACAACACCTTTTTATCTTCTATCATATCCCTCACAAAGTGATATTGAACATCAATGTGCTTTTTCTTTGAATGATATGTAGGGTTCTTTGCCAAGAAAATTTTCCTTTGGCTATCATAGTCTATTCTTATAGCTCCCTATACGAACCCCATATTTAAACACAACCTCTGCAACCAAACTGCTTCCTTGCTTGCATGAGTGGATGCAATGTACTCTACCTCTATAGTTGATAGTGCCACTACAAATTGTTTCTTACTCATCCAACTAACTGCACGGTCCTCCAAATAGGTTAAACACATACCCACTTGTAGATCTTCTCTGATCCATATCTCCAGCACAGCATGCATCAATAAAGCCATGAATATCCAACACTTTGTCCAATCCTAGTCTTCCTTGATAACAGAAACCATAATCACTAGTGCCATGCAAAAACCTGAAAACCCGCTTCATTGTTGTCCGGTGCTCCTTCCGTGGTTTTGACATAAACCTGCTCAATACTCCCACTGCATGTGCAATGTCTGGTCTAGTACAATCCATTGCATACATCAGGCTACCGATTGTACTTGCACATGGAACATGGGACATGTCCTCTTCCTCTTCTTATGTCTTGGGACACTGTTCAACAGATAACTTCACACCTACATGAATAGGAGCCTTCACCGGTTTACTATCCAGCATATTAAACCTCTACAATATTGTCTTGACATACTTCCTCTGGTTTAACTAGAGCTTCCTCTTTGCCTTATCTCCTTTAATTTCCATGCCTAGAATATAATTTGCAGCACCAAGATCTTTCATGTCGAATTTGGAGGACAACTGGGTCTTCAAATCTTGGATAATTTCTTTGTCATTTCCAACCAGCAACATGTCATCAACATACAAGACAAGATAAATAACACAGTCACCAATTAATTTAAAATACACACATTGATCTACTTTGCTTATGGTGAACACAAGTCCCCATATAAATGTATCAAATTTCTGATACCACATCCTTGGTGTCTGTTTTAACCCATACAGAGACTTCTTTAACCTTCATACCATTTCTTTCTTACCTTTCACTGCAAAACCTTCCAGTTGCTTCATGTAGATCTCCTTTTCCAGATCCCCATGAAGAAATGCTATCTTGACATCCATCCATTCTACCTCAAAATTAAAAGCAGAAACAACAGATAAAAGTGATCTAACAGAAGCTACCTTAGCAACAGAAGAAAAAATATCACCAAAATCAGTTCCTGGCACCTAGGAATAACCTTTTGCTACCAACTAAGCTTTGTATTTCTCCACCTTTCCTTTTGCATTTTTCTTGTTATTGAACACCCATTTACTGCCAATGGGTTTCCTTCCAGCTGACAACTCCACCAGATACCAAGACTCATTTTTGTGAAAAGATGCCATTTCATCAACCATGGCCTCTTTCCAGAGTTTTCCATCCTCTGAATCTACTGCTTCCTTCATAGTTATGGTATCATCGTTAGTAATAGATAAAGAAAAATTTGAATAGAAATCAGATGGACTATACCTTTCTAGTTACCTTCTTTCTTGAACTGATCTTCTCACACCCAGAGTTTGTGGCTCTTCATCTTTTGATTCCTCCTCTGTTGTAGAGTTTGATTCTTCCTCCTTAAGCTCAAACTCTATCTTCTCAAGTTCCTTTGGTTGGAATTCATGTTTAATAACACATTTTACCTTTCTAAACACCACATCTTAGTTGTACACAACCTTCCTTGTTACTGGGTTCCAAATATTATAACCCTTTAAACCATCCTTATACCCAATAAATATGCACCTTTTAGATTTACTATCCAACTTGGTTGATTTCTCCTTTAGAACATGTACATATGCATCACATCCAAATACCCTCAGATGTGAAAGAGAGGGTTTCTTACCACTCCATACCTCTTGTGGAATCTTATCCTCCAATGCAATGAAGGTGATTTGTTGACCAGGTAACATGTTGTCTCCATTGCCTCTGCCCAGAATTCCTGTCCTAACTCGACACCACTGAGCATGCTTCTTTCCCTTTCTATTAACATCTTGTTCATTCTTTCTACAACTTCACTTCTCTCAGATGTGTGCGGAGTAGTCTTCTGTTGTGCTATACCTCACTTCTTACAGAATTCTTCAAATTCCTTAATTCAAAATTCTCCACCATTATCTGTCCTTAACACCTTTATCTTCTTCTCCGTCTAGTTTTCCACCAGAGCCTTGAAATTCTTTAATCCTATCAAAGACTTTAGATTTCTTCTTAAGGAAATATATCCATGTATTCCTTGAGAAGTCATCTATAAATGATACATAGTACATAGACTTACCTAGTGATGGAACCTTCACAGGTCCAAACACATCACTGTGCACAAGTTCTAATATATGTTTCACCCTCTTACCACCAGAGGGGAAACTCACCCAATTATGCTTCCCATATACACAATTTTCCTAGAAATCAAAATCTAGAGAGCTATTACTCATACCTTCTACCATACCTTTACCATGAAGTATTCGAAGGTCCTTCTCTCCAATATGTCCAAGCCTTTGATGCCACAACATGGTCTTCTCTCTAGAGACCACAAGATTTTCCACTTCACTTTCAGGAACCACGGAGCTTTTGCACCCATCAACAACAGTGCTACCTTGCAGCTTGTACATAGTTCCAACCTGAACTCCCCGCATCAATACCAGTGCTTACCAAACCATCTTGCAGTTATCCTTCTCGAACACTGTTTTTACACCTGCATCATCCAACTTTCTTATGGAAATCAGATTTCTAGCCAATGCAAGAATATGCAGAAACCGAGAAGTGTTCTAACCCTTCCACCTTGCAACTTCAACTTTACTTTTCCACGACCAACAATTCTAGCCTTCCTATAATCCCCTAAGAAGACATCACCACCATCGTATTTATCATACTAGTAGAAAAACTCTCTATGGGGAGTGAAGTGAGAGGATGCACCTGAGTCAATCAACCATGCCTCATGATCTACATGTGTACTTAAAGAAGCCAAGTACAGATCCCCACCTTCATCTAGGGTGGTTTTTGCCTCTGCAGAAGGAGCATCATCAGATCCCTTTCCTTTATTAGGAGATTTAGATTTATAGTCCCTTTTGTAGTGCCCTTCCTTTCTGCATTTCTAGCACACCACCTTTACAGGTTTTCCTGGAGATTTAGATCTCCCTCTAGATTTAGATCTCCCACTCGATGACTTATTTTTGTTTTTATTCTGGGACAATCCTCGTAGAGACAAGGCATCACCATTTTGGCTCTCCATATTTTTCTGTCTCATATCCCCCGTCAGCAAGGATGAGACTATTTGATCAAATTGCAAGGAAGTTGTATTGCTACCTATTGCAATAACTAGACTATCCCATGAATCTGGTAGAGAACACAACAAATTGATGCACTTATCTTCATCTGAAATTTTAATATCAATAGATAATAACTGACTTAACACAGTATTAAATGTGTTTAGATGCTCTGTCATCGAGTCTCCATCTTTCATCCTCAGGTTACACAATGTTTATGAAGGAACAATTTATCACCAAAGACGTAGATTGGTACAAAGTCCCTAACTTTTCCAACAAATCCCTGACTTTAGCTTCCCCTCATACATTCACCAATACTGAATCTGAGACACACAATCGTATTGTGCTCTTTACCTTCCGGTCCAATTTCTTCCATTCTTCATCAGACACTCCCATTGGTTTAGTACTGATATCTACCGTGATCCAATGATCTTTATCCACCAATAGATCCTCCATGTTGAGTTTCCACAACTCAAAACTATGACCATTAAATTTCTCGATCTCTATCTTTTCACTGCTTGCCATCTTCTTTCACCACTAGAATCGATCCTGTAGATCTCCCACTGAACAGGGTCTACCACAGGCCTAAGAAAAACCCCTCAGCAACAAAGACATCCCCTTGAAGCCAAAATAGCTCTAATACCAAATGTAGGTTTTGACCCCATACAGAAATTACCTGCATATGAATTCTAAAACATAGAAAATAAACAATGCAAGAGCATAACACATAAAACACATATACACAAAAATTTCCCCTGGATCCCAAAACCGGGACTAATAGCTTGATTTTTCATTATTTTCCATTCAATGTTACAATACATATTTATACATGTCGAAGCATCCAATACCATGGACCAAAAACCATCGTGTCCAAAACCATGTATGAAAATCATGCACAAAACCATAGGTAGGTTTGCTGAACCTAATATAGGGTTTAAAAAACGAAATTTTCTGGGGCGCTGCCCTAGACCCCATAGAGGAGGATTACCTACATCCCTCAAACCCCCTGTGACCCCCCCGATACGTAATCGATGCAATGAAGTTGGGGGGGCTCCGCCCCCCCTCTAACCCCCCAGTTAACTACATGGGCTAGTCGTGGAAAGAATATAACACAACCCAATAGTTACAAGTAAGCAACTTATCTTAGTAACTAGCTAATATGAAAATGAGTTAGTAAGGTTGCAACCACATAGCTTAGGTAGCTTATATTCACCATAAACACACTAGATAGCTAGTAAGCTATGGCTACATAATAAATCATAAATTCTAACTTGATATTATAGGAATACTCATTATTCATCCATGATGAAAATACATACAAGAATAAACACTTATTTGATTAATTTTGGAATGGATGGAAACCAGAGAGACTTCAACTCTCCACCCAACAATATGCAAGATACACTGCAATCTTTCTTGTTGCTAACCACCCCTAGCCAGATTCAAAGTTTGAGTTAAGTGCTCATGAGTACTCACACCATTAATTGGTCAAATAGGTAGCTAAGAGGACGAGTCCACTTCTCGAGTGGTTTATCAATTGCTCCCAATTATAATAGCACAATTAATCACTATATGTCTAAGGAAAACAATTATAGAACCCAACCAAGATTTAGGGAAGGTTCTCTTATTCCAGGAACCTGATCTCACTTTAGACATTTTTTTACTCATCACCGAGCTAAAAAACAAGTGAATTTATATTTCCCTGAACTCTCTTAGTCATATTAACATGAATAGATAGATAGGTTACCACTAGAATACATGGAGTGATTTCCTAATATCACAACAAAGGTTCTGCAACATACTCTTCTTGAACACTCCCACTCCTATGCATAAGCCTCATATTTCTCTGCTCTGCTTTCTCAAGAAATTGCCTCTGCTTCCCTTCACATTGGTGAAAACTAATAATTGTTGGCTCCCTTTCTGCCACAATCTCTCCTTGACAACACTCCCCACATCTTCCTTTTTCCAATAACCTCCTTCTTCATGTCCATCTCTTGCACACTATTTTCCTCAACACATCTCATGAGATTAAGGACAATATTGGCACATCCTTTGTTGCAGGTTACCCACGCACATTTCAATGCTTGCATCAAAAAACCATTTAATTTTCCAGGGAGATGGGTAGGTAAATAAATGAAGTGTCTTTGTTTTGGGTTTAAAATCTGCATCAACAACCCCTCCTCCCCAGTCTTTGAATTTGTGTCCACTCCTATAGATAAACCATATCCTACATTTCCCATATTAATACTTGAATTACAATTCATAAGGACATTTACAAGAGGGTATAAAAAGGGATATGACAGACCCCACCCTCTTAGAGGAACATTGTCCTCTGTGTTTTATGACCAGAACATAAAATTTCAACAACGAACTTTATAAACACAACTCTTTTTACATTTACATTTAAATTCACACTTGCTTACACAACAAAAAAACTGGGTAAGATATCCCATCTGATTATCCATATTTCGGGTGGCCCCATCTGGTCCACAGTGTTTCATTGTTCCTTTCCTTACTCAATCACTTGATTTTTTGGCGTTATTCGCCTCCAATGTCCAACCATACTATCCTCAATATTTTCATAGGAACAACCTTGTCTCATTGCTTACCCAATGTATGCCTTATCCTACTATGTATGCACATGAACTTTTAAAACCAATTTAATTTCCAAGTTATGACATCCTCTTCTCTGCTTCCTCAGTCGCTCGGGTGATCCATTTTACTCTTCCATGCAACCACTCACCTTCCAATTTCAGGCACCCCCTTCTCTACTTCTTGAGTCCCTCAGGCAATCCATCCCTTTTCAAGGATTACTAGAATAGGAAAAGTATCCTTCACAACATATTAGTCATGGTATCTCTCATTGAGATCGATGCATAATATAGGTTCCAACATTATTGCAATGGCCTAGTTCTTGAGGTCTTCACCTCCATATGCTACTACTGCACACTTTGATATTTTCATCTTGATGTTGCTTGCTTTACTTTGTAATCAACCTCATATATTCATTCTGGGTAGTTCGATAATTTCATTTATATCACAAGAACATAAGTCATATGAGATAATCATAAAGATTTACATTAATTTATAACATACTTACATCAATAGATTTATTCCTGAGGCTGAACATGAAATTTTTAATCAATTCTGAACACAACCTAATCGTATTAAAATGGGCTCAAGTGATTACAAACCATAACTTGAAACAAATTAAATCATAATATTAACATAAATTTATTTAAACTAATAATTAGTACTTATCTCTTTGAAGTATTCATTGAGCTTCACTTACTGGTTTAGCAACTAAAGCAAGAACTCAGTGGTATATGTGTTCCATATCTCCATGTCATCTTTAGATAGCTTCATCTTTCAATCTAGCTCAATAAGTAGTTTAATCACCAAGGGAAGCACTCAGTGGCATATATAATGCTTCACACAGTCTTCTCATACAGGTCCATCCTTGAGTTTGGCTCATTGAGTAGTTTCACCACCAATGGAAGTACTCAATAAAGGATATACTGCTCCACTTAGTCTTCTCATATAGGTCCATCCTTGAGTCTGTCTCAGAAAGTAGTTTCACCACCAAGGGAAGTACTCAATTGCATATATATTTCTCCATTGTAGTATTTTTGTAGAGGTCCAAATAAGCCCCCACCCCCCCCCCCCCCCTTAGTCACTCACCTCCCAGTGAGTGTGGGCACTACCATCCAGGTAGTCTTTTTTGGATAGAAATATTATTTACCACCATAAAGCCCATATCATCACAACTCCACTATAATCACAACTCCCATGTCATCACACCCCCAACAAGGTGTTATTGTTCAACAAGTGTATAACTGGCTAGATAACACTTTGGTGGTGCTAATAGCTTAAATATTTGCACTAAGTGGTTTCTTAGTGCAAGATAGTACTCAATGACATGTTTTCCTCACGATTTGACCAATAATCTAGTTATTTGTTAGTATACCTAATAATACAACAATTAATGTTTCCTTGTCATAAACATAATATAGACATGACACATATATATCATAAGCACATGAGAATAATAATATTTAATAGAAAGAGTTAACACTTGCTCGATGGATCCCTTACATGACAAGGGATCGTATCGAATAACCTCATAATGTTATACCTAACATGCCATTCACATAATCATCATATTTTTCAAGAAAATTAATCAATCATCATTCCACTGGGGTGATTCTTGACAATGATTTGTTCAATGAAATATATCCTATACATTCATTTCATCATTAACATATTCATGAAATATAACACCTACATATCCTAGACATTATTAAGGTTAGGAAAACTTCCTGGTTTCCATGCAAATCATGCATTAATTTGAAACAACAATTTTCAAATTTAGCTAGAAGAATTCTCACCCAATTCCTTCGTTTACCCTTTTTACCTTGGCTGTCATCACCAACACTTTTATCTGAAGCCTATTTATGTGTCCAATTAGTTGATGCCATTCCTGCTATTGCAATACTCAATAATTGATTCAATTCCAGCATGTCCTTATAATGCTAAGCATATGTTGTCAATTCCTAGCCTCTATCATTTCCATTCATACTCACAACATATATCCATAGCATAAACATAACATATTGATAATGATAATTATCGACAATAGGCCATTCCTAAAATCTTACCAATGGTGTTCCATATGGTATGGAATCCATTAAGTAACTTCATTGTGTTACTTGAAGCATGGTAAGTAAAAATTTTATTTCATACCATTTCCACAATGATCATATTTTTAAATATTAATAATTTATCTTACTATTATGATGGTTCTCAACTAATGTACTTTTAGACTGATTAGTGTCCTCATACCTTTAGCTCACTTTCCCATTGTTCTTATGTTCACACAATATAGAACACACACACACACACATGTCATCCATGTGATGACCCTCAGTATTACAGCAATAATGTTGCAACTCCTAAGGGATATCAACTTTATTTGTCAAATTGGGGTTCATAAAAATTTTAGGTCAACACTATGTGTGCAACATGCAATGAGTCCTTCTTTTGTTGATCTGATGCAATTGAAGGGAAACTAGGTTTTATAGAGACTGTTATGGTATCTATGTTACTTGAAATAATAAAAAATTACAGAAAGGAAAATAATAACCAGTAAACCTATTCTAATTGAAGGAAGGGAAAATAAATTAATTCAATAAATATGGAACAAAAACAAATCTATTCTACTATGTATGGTAAACAAACTTGCAACTGAAAGAGAGCACTCAAATAACAAACCCTAATTTGTAGAAAATAAAGTAATTTTGCTACAACCACTAGGTTAGGGATTGTAGGGGGTCTCTGAACTTCCAAATTCCATCCTTAGGGTTTGGTGTGCATTGTAATATTCTAATAAAGGTCAAACATGCTTTAGGTGCAATTTTGGAGGTGTTTTGATGAAATTTGTTGGATGCTACAGGAATCCTTATTTGGCTACAAGGGACAAACCCGAGAGGAACATTATGCATTCTACATGTGGTTTGAGACATGGATAAGGTGAAGGAGGGTTAGAGAAGGTTCAAGAAGTCTTTCCCAAGCTGAGGTACCTTTGATGGATCAGTTCATGCAACAAATGGGAAAATATGGAGTTTCCTCTAGCTTGTCAAGACAAAAATTCATGCACTAATAGATTGCAGAAATGTATGAAAATAAGCAAAGAGCTAATTAAAATAAGTACTAACTATATCCAAGAATTGTTGTCTAAATCAAGAATTATTGTCGAAAATTAAAGCATAATGCATAAGTGGGCCGATAAACTAACTAAATACGGAAAAAATACCTATAATAGAAAGGATGAGTTGAACTACTAAATGAAAAGTGTATTATTGCATAAGATAATTTATTACTATATTCATCAAAGAAACATGCATAATTTTTTTTGGAGACAAGCTCATTTACTAACCCTACAAAGACAATTTTTTAATAGATAAGGTTACGTAAATATATAAATGAACTAATGCATGAAAATAAATAATACAAGAATGGGGCTTGAGCACCTTGGATTGGGACCTAACCCAAGGAGACTTAGGTCCCTAAAGAAAAAGGTGAATATGGATAAGGTTGAGGGTTAGAGAAGGGTCAATAAGTATTTCCCAAAATTAGGTACCTTTGATGGATCAGTGCATGCAAAAAATGGAAAAATCAAGAGTTTCGTGTAGCTTGTCAAGATAGAAATTCATGCACTGACAGATTGTAGAAATGTATGACAATAAGCAAAGATATAATGAAAAGGAGTACTAAATATATCCAATAATTGTTATCTAAATCAATTACTATTGTCTAAAATTAAAACAAAATGCCTAAATGAACTGATAAACTTGCTATCCACAGAAAATAATATCAATAATAAGAAGGATGAGTTGAACTACTGAATGAAAACTATATTATTGCACAAGATAATTTATTGCTAGATTCATCAAAGAAATATGGATAAATAAAATTGCAGACAAATTCATTCACTAACCCTGCAAAGACAATATTTTCAAAGATAACTTTGTAGAAATGTATAACTAAACTAATGCATGGAAAGAAATAATACAAGGGGGCTTGAGTATCTGGATTGGGCCCTAACCCAATGAGACTTAGGTACCTAAATACAAATTAATCTGGAAATGAAAGAGTGCTTCTCGTTAATCAAGTAATGTGCTCATACATGAAATATTACAAAACTAAAATATCAAGAAAAAATCCTTTGCTACTGTTGACTATAATCTCCAAAATTTTGAATCCCCAAATAGGCTACTCAAGACCCTTATTTATACAAAAAATAACTGAGGGATAGCTTACCTTAAGAGATGGATTCTTCCCTCCAAAAACCCTATAAAATAGGATTTCGTTCCCTGATGACTTTGCAACTATAGGGGAGTGATAATGGTCTTGAGCCAACTGATTTTTGACCATCCTTCAATAGGGGACAAACCCCATATTTTTCTCTTGGCCGGACTCTTGCATGATCTACATCAAATATTTTCAATATCCTGCATAATAAATGCATCAGGCACACAAGATATGAAAAATGTCTCTTAAACTTCCTATGAACATATTAAAGCTTGAAAATAAATTATTAAGTGTAGAGGGAAAGGTTAAATGTGTTTAGGAAAGGTTAGATGGGCCTTAAGTTGTACCTATTTTGGAGGTCCATCATAGGAAGGTTAAGAGATGATTGTCATGTATTTTGTGCATAATGCATTTATTGTGCATTATATTGAGAATATTTGACGTTGAACATATAGGAGTCCATCCAACAAAAAAAAATGGGGTTTTTCCCCTACTAAAGGATGGTCAAAACTCAGCTAACTCAAGAACATTATCACCCCCCTATAACTGTGAAGTCATTAGGGAAACATATGTTATTTTATATGGTTTTTGGAGGGAAGAAATCATGTCTTTAAGGAGGCTTCGCCTCAACTAATTTTTGTATAAGTAAGGGGCTTGAGTAGTCTATTAGGGGATTTGAGATTTTGGAGATTAGAGTCAACAATAGTGGAGGATTTTTGCCTGATATTTTAATTTTGTAATATTTCATGTATGAGCACATCTTTTTATTAATGAGAAGCACTCTTTGGCTTGCAGACTAGTTTTTCTTTAGGGACCTGAGTCTCCTTGGGTTAGGTCTCAACCCAGGTGCTCAAGCCCCTTTCTTGTATTCTTATATTATATGCAATAGTTTAGTTATATATTTATGGAACCTTATCTCTGAAAAAAAAAATTCAAGGTTAGTGAATGAGCTTGTCTCCAAATTTGTTTATGCATATTGTTTTGATGGATCTAGCAATAAATTACCTTATGCAGTAATATCTTTTCATTTGATAGTTTAACCCATACTTTCTGTTATTGATATTGTTTTCTATACTTAGTTAGTTTATCAGTCCCCTTATGCATTCTGATTTAGGTTTAGACAATAATACTTGATGTAGACAACAATTCTTGGATATAGTTAGTACCCCTTTTCATTATCTCTTTGCTTACTATCATTCTTTTATGCAATCTATTAGTGCATGAATTTATGTCTTGACAAGCTATAGGAAACTCCATATTTTCCCATTTGTTGCATAAAATAATCCATCAAAGGTAATTTAGCATGTGAAAGACTTATTGACTCTTATAACCCTCATTCACCTTATCCATCTCTCAAACCATGCAAATAACTCATAATATTGTTCTCAGGTCTGTCTACTATACCAAAACAATGACTCCTGTAGTATCCCACAAATTGCATCAAAACACCTCTAAACTTGCACCCAAATCATTTTTAGCCTTAACATGTTACAACACACACCAAAACCTATTTTTGTTTTCCTTATCCAAACAATATCTTATGTTAGTTTCATGAAATTTGAGGTTGGCCTTTTCTTCTCCCATTTTTTTCATCTTCTCCTCCATGATACTAACGTCAACAACCCCTTTAGATTTTGCAATTTGAAACCACCTATAGGTTTGACCCCTCTCTGCCTCAAGCTCAAAGAATCATATTGTTGCAAGGTGGATAGGGAGTACCTTTCCTACCTCAATCCAAGTCTAATAGGAAGAGAGGTCTTGGTTGAGTTTCTGGTTCCTATAGATTATAGTTTTCTCTCATGGTTCTACAGTATGCTTCTGTAACTCTATAGTATGCCCCTGTAGCTCCATTTTCTTCTCCAGTAGCTTTGCAACTTTCTCTTGTATATTTGTAGCTTTATTTAGTAATACCATGTCTTGAGTGCTTGGCCCCTCTAGCTAAGCCCGTAACTCTTTTCCCTTAAGTGATGTGGAAGTCATCATTAACTTTTATTCTCTTTCCTCTCAAGGTCCTTCCTAGTCAAGGCTAGGTGACTCTTGAGTGGTAATTAGAGTGGGAGATGGAGGCTGAGGTTTTCTAGTGAGATTTATTCTTTTTCTTTTCCTTCTCCTAAAATAAAGAGGAGGTTCTCTTTGTTTTACTGCTTTGGATTTTTTTGGGGTGCTCAAGGATGCTAAAATAGTAACAAATTATTCTTCTAAGTTTTTTTCTACAGTGCCCTTATTTTCTCCCTTATCCTCTTCTTTTATGGTCTTATTGATGTCTTAATAGATCCCTGGGGCTTCTGAGATACTTCCTGTGGTCCTGGTATATCTCAAGCCTCTTATTATGCTAAATGTAGCTTGGATAAACCCACCTCATCTATCTATACCTATGTTTCTCATTCAATTTGTACTTCTTCTTGTTCTTCTACCTCTTTCTCTATCTTTTCCTTTAATTATTCCTTTGCTTCTTCTCTTGTTTTTGTGTCAACTTCTTATTTTTTCCCTGCCTTAGCTCCCTCTTCTATCCCTACCTCAATTTACTTTTATGTTTCTATCTCTTCTGACCCTGTTTGAGGTTATAATTTGGTTTCTAGGAATTCTTCCCTATCCATATCAATGACTTCAATCCAAGAGACATGGTTATGTAGGTGCTCTAGGGAATCTAGAACTATCGGTCTAATCAGACCATGGTGAGATAAATATTCATGATTTCCCCCTTTTACTCTTGTTCTCATCTCCTTCAAGGATTAAATGAGAATGTGTGAGATATTGAGTCACTCTTAGGTAGGTAAGTCCACTTCAAACCTTAATTGGTAGAGTAGCTTAAAGTGGTAGGCATAGACAATATTGAGCCTTCCCTCTCAAGAATTTTTCTTGAGGATGTGGTAAGCCACCTCATCCCATGGATTTGGTAGGATTTCTCTTCTCACTCCATTGTTATCCTCCACAGATTGTTCATTTTGGAGAAAAAATATTTTCTTAACAATGATTGCCTCAAGCCTCTCCTCTTTACGCCATTTGACTCCCCTAGGAAGAATGGTGATCCTACTAATGAGATCCTCATTTAGATATATAATTAGGTCTCTTACTATTGTAATCATCTCATGCCCTTCATGTTGTTGGAGGTTTTAGGAAAATTCTAAGGTGACTTCATCATCAAAACCCTTTAGCTTTCCAAAAAATCCTAACCAATAGAAATTGTAAAAAATGTCTCTAAATTTAGGGCTTTGATGGATTCTTGAGGAATATGTTGGCTCTCTCCTATTAAATCCTACCTCCATAGATTAGTATAATTATGAAAAAATGGAGAAAGGAATGGGATATTGGTATTCAGTTGCTATAGGAGCTTATGGTTTCCTGTACAGTGGGAAATTTTGTGGCAGAGAAAGATGTACAATTTTTCTTCCAAGTTGGGAAAGGGGAATTACATTATGAAACCATCCATAATTTGGTACACCATATTCTTAAGGGCTACTTATACCATCCAATCACTGCACATGTTGGAATTTAAATTGTAAAATGTAGAGGGTTTCTTTCTGATAATTGAGATGTTTTGGAACACTTATGTCAAATGTATATGGGGATATTTTTTCACTTACATTTCATCTGAAGATCCCAATACTTTTTGAGGCTTTCATTGATTTTATATGAAAATTTTTCCTTCTTGTAGTGCTCTATCAGTCTCCTATAGAAAATGGCTATAGATTCCTATAGGTTCATGTAGCAAAATATCTTGGAAGCTTTGTAGTAGGGTTGATCTTCTATATAAATGGTAGAGCCTCATTGGAGTTTTTAAAAAATAAGCATGCATAATAGACTTAGATTCATTGATTATGAGGTGAGGTGATGGGATCAACGTGTAATGGTGAGCTAGCCCTCAACTTCCTTGTCATGCTCCATGTTTCTCAGAATGAGTATGTGATATGAACCCACCCTCTCGAGTCTTTTATTTTTTCTCTTGTTCTTCTCCCACATGTGTGGGTGTCTTGGAGGAAAAGTTAATTTCACTACTAGATATGTTCGAGGCTTACTGCTAACTAGATTTGGCTATACAAGCCTTTCCTTCTTACACTTTTAATGTTGTCTCAAGCTATAATAGGTTTGAAGGGTGAGGTTTGAGAGATGCATACATGTTCCTTACCTTTAAAGTTTCTTGTAAGTGTCATGGATATTATTGGTGTAAATGTTGAGGATTTATTTGAGGATTATGTTGAATATTTTAGCTACCTTTGGTATCTCTGCTGGGAGTTATGATGTACCTGCTTCTGCTTCTGGAGACGTTTTTTGAATCTTTTTTTTTTGTGTTGTTGTTGCTACTCTAGATGACTCTAATATAGGTGATTGAGGTGTCATTGTTATAGGTGTCTGAAGTGTTGCATGTTGTAGGTGAATGAAGTGTTGTTGATATAGGTGGATGGGAGATCCTATAGCTACTCAAGATTGATATTCTTGTCCTATGAAGATAGTGGAATCTATGGCTCTTTTTCAAACAAGATGGAGACTTGGACGTGTAGGGTTTCTGAAGACTTCTAACGTCATGTATGTTTCTTGTAGTAGTCAAGAAGCTCCTTAGAATCATGATTTTACTTGCTAGAGCCTTCACAAAATCTTGCTAATTAAGAGGGAAGTTACTAGTGGTTATGGAGAGGTTTTTACTTGTGATTGGTAGGAGAAAATGGAAATGTTGAGCTATTATGAATGAAAAGTGATAGAATGAAGGGAAGAATGGAAGGTGACATGTATTGATGAAGTGTATGGATGTTAGGAAGCCCTAGTTACATTCCTCTCACTTGCAGGTGAAGAAAAATTCAAACATGTGTCTTTTCTATTCATTTTGTGGCATCCTGTAGCATTATAAGGCATTCCTGTAGCAACTCAGGACAATGAGGAAAATCAAATGGTAAAAAACTAAGAATGATGGGTGGAAGCTTATGAATGATGTGGGAATAGATGAAAATGGTGCAGAAAGGCTTCTTGGTTTTTCTAAAGGTGAATGTGCTTGTGATTTAAGTCTATAATTTCTATCTTGCTATTGATTTTCTATTGTACCTACAAATTCATCAAAGTGATTAAAACAATTTTTTTTTCATCACCTTTCTTTTTTTCTTTTTTATTTTTTAATTTTATTTTGAGGCCCACTAGCTACGTGATGGAGATTTTTAATTTCAGTGGGTTTGCCCCAGGTGCTTGAAGGGACATTTTCACCAGCGGATCATTTATTACTTCTTTTTTTTCTTTTTCTTAGGCTCACAGGCTGCCTAAGGGAGGTTTCCAACAAATGAGCCTAGCCTCAAGTGCCTCAAGGGAGGTTTTCACTTGAGGGTTTTTCCTTTTTCTTTATTTATTTTTCTCTTTTTCCTTTGCTGATCAGAGGTTGATTGGATTGGGGTCTTTGGTGCTCTTAATCAAATTAAGTTCTATTCTTATTGAATTGGTGAACTTGACCCTTGAGTGGGGCTTTCTATAGAACTTTAGTGATCCGAACTTAAACAAGGACACAATAAATTACACATATAACCATAAATACCAAAATGCAACAAAAATAAAACTTCATTTCATTAATATCAGAATACTGAAATATGCTTACAAATAGAATGGAAATAAGCTAGCTCAAGCAATGGTAGCTTATCTCTGAGAAGAAATGTGGTGGCTACATGCCTCTGAACTGTGTTACAATGAGGCTCAAAGGACTATTTATTATTGAGAAACAATAGAAAACCCTAAACATACAAAAGCCTAACCCTAGGAGATGAAGAACCAAAACTATGGGTCACATTTGGGTACATTGGTACATCAATTTCCTGGGGTTGTAACTTTGGAATATGATCTCCATTTGGCTATCATAATACCTCCTTTCAAAGATCTCGAAGAGGAGGATAAAAGCAAACAAGCAAGTTAGTTTGGGACATTTTGGTCTCTCCGATTTCCCTAAAAATGTCGTTTAGGGCCTCAAAACGGCTCTGAAAGTTCAGGACCAGAAAAATTGCCAAAAATAGTAAAGTGTGCTACAATTAAGGAAACCAAAAAAATGAAAGAGACGGTGTTGGGGGTCCAAATGGAAAAGGTGGGTGGCCACCAATATGCACCTAGATCATTCCACCCCCCTTAGGAAGCAATGGTCCCCATTGTGTTGAGTGCCTCCATAAGGTGGAGAAGCTTCTACTCAACTTGATCCCTCATGAGCCACTTGCCTTGGTGAAGGAATTGGACAACTTTAACAACCCAATATAGTTGGATATTTTATTGGTGAGTGTTATTGATTTGTGTGTCCATTATTTGATTAGTTGTGGCATGTTCCATGCTATTTGGGTTTATCCATATTGGTGTGAGTTGTTCTACAACATCAAATGTGTCCAACAATGGTGGAAAGTATTGCCAAAGGTGGTCTACATTGAAAACTAGGTGCAGAGCAAGGAATGGTAGAACACTAAGCTCAAAGGAATCATCCCCTACAACCCTGGTGATGGTGTATGGCCCATATCGGAGTGGGTGAAGCTTGTAGTGGGGTCCAACAAGGTGCTCCTTTTGAAAATCTAGCCAAGCTTTTTCACCCACCTAGAACTTGTGTGACACTTAATGTTGATCATGGTGTTGCTTGTACTTAGCATTAACTCTATCCAATATGATGGACCTGCTAGTGGATGTGTTAAATGCACTCAATGAAGTTGTTAGCCCTGTCAACTTTAGACTGGATATGATCTGAATCTTCCTGAGTACCTGCAAATGGTATGGTCACGTCAATGGAACATGATGGCTGAAATCCTAGTCCTACCTAAAAGGGGTTGTGGCCTGTTAAGCTGTGGAGAGCTCTATTGTAGTTGTGCTGGACATAGGGGGTGCTTTCATCCTATGTGCATGGATGCTTCGAGTTGTACATGTGCATAATGTGTACCATCATCTTGTTCATGACTTCTATTTGGCCATCAATTTGGGGATGGAAAGTCGTGGACTTAGTGAGTTTGGTATCTAGCATCGACCAAATACTTGACCAAAATGCACTTAGGAATCTGCTATCTTGATTAGAGACAATGGGTTGTGGGATCCCAAAGTGTACCCACACTCGCTCAATGAAGAGCTTAGTAGTGGCCTATGGTATGATACTCTTCTTGCAAGCTACCATAATGGCCATCTTAGAGAATCTGTTGACGACCACGAAAACACAGTCATTGTCATGATTAGTAGAACGATGTCTTGACATGTAATCCATGGAGATGGATTCCCAAGTGTTACAAATCCATTTGGGCACATCAGCCCCAACTTACATATCAGTACTATTAGGGCCCATCAAAACCTAATTCAGTTGTTACATGCCCTAAAGAAGTCAAACATTAGAATGCCTAGCTTCCCAAGAAGTTCCATGACTGAAATCATCCAAAAACTGCCTCTAAGAATATCAATGTAGGAAGGCCTTCATTAGGGTGCGCTACATTGTAGTCCATATACTGATAGGGTGCTATGCAGTGCACTTGAGCCCTATTTGGCCTATTTTGGGCGAATTTGAGTGAAATTGCATTGGGGTTTGGGAATATTCTTATCCATTGGATGCATATAGAAGTTTCCCAAGTTTATCTACTCCTTTGAGCTCAAATTTGGATGAGGTAGGGAGTTAAGGAACATCAATCCCTTTCTACCTTCCTCTATGGAACTAAATTCTAAGTTTGGGAGGGCATTCATTATCACCATTTATGGCATAACTTCCTTCATTCACCTATAAAAAGACCACTCATCTAAGTGATCAGGGGCTATAAATCATTGAATTATAGGGAGATGTTGTTAATATGAGACTTGAGTTGATTTCAAGTATTGTAATGATGTCAAAATGTCTTGCTTTTTATAAGGAGAGGATGGGATTGAACTGGAGGAGGGATGTTGAATCAAGAAAATTGGGTTATAACTCTTCCTTTTACTAATAAAGTGTTCAAATATTTTTCCATATGCTTGTTTTATTCATTGATGCTTTCATATGTGTAATATGTACTTGATTCCATACTATGCTTAATCAATAGATCATTATCATATGCTTTGACCAATTTTTGTCTTCTGTCTATGTGCAGGTACTTTTCAAGCATATTAAGTACAGAAAGGAGGGACAGAATTTGTCAAGGGAGATAAGGAGTAAGTGAAATCTATAGGTAGGCTTCTTTACCTCTTATTTAATCTGTTGGTCATAGAAAAATTAGAGAATGCTTTGCACTGTTGTTCTAGACTTAGCTACTAGTCTAGGGGTTTAAGCATTTATCTGTAGACACTAAAACTTCCCAAAACAAACTGGCAACTCCACTAGGGAGTTATCATCCATATTAGTAGCTTATCAGCCTATTAAGACATTCTACATACTGTACTTGTGGTTGTTGATTGAATTTTAGTCTTATTTCATTGAAAATAGAGCCAAAATTGTGTCAAAATTGCCTTCAAAATGGCTTACTATCACCAGCGCAGCCCAATGGAAGACACAGTGTCCTGCAATGCACGTCCCGCATAGACCTAGTGCGCTTCAATGCATTGTCTCTCACTGCTAATTGTGTTAATCCCTTGAGGGTCAGTTTCCCATCTAGGAACTAAAGTTTTTGCTAATTTTCTCCTATTTGAATGATTTGTTGAATGTCAATGATGTCTTGTCTTTGAAAATAATTTTTCATCTCCCTACCTGGCCCTACATAGACTAGGATTGATAAATGTTTCTTATGTATTTACTTTGTCATTTTCAATCTATACTCGAAAGTTAGCTTTTTTTTTGGTCGATTGATCTTTAGCGAAACAAAGTGTCGTCAAATCGTCTTTTCCTTCAAAACTTGAATTGTCATCAAGTCTTCATTCATGAAAGATGGATTGATTGATGTGTGCATATGATTAGTCTTTCATTGAAAGTGTTGTAATTCCTCATTTCTTTGAAAATGAAAGTGTTGTAAAGTCTTCCTTTCCTTGAAAAGAAATTGTCATAAAATCGTCATTTTTATGAAAAGAGTTTATGGATCAATTGTGCACTGGTTTTCCTTTTTGTTCATTCGCATTAAGGGAAATCAAAAATAAATACATGCATGTTGCATTGAAAAAGTTTGTGTGTGCTGATAAGAATAGTGTAGGGAATTTGCATTTAGATTGTGATTTTTTCTCTTTGATCAAAAGAAATCTGATTGCTCTATCCCCAAGTAGCTAGGATTTTCATCGTTAAATTGAATGGAAAGAATGCTTATCATTATAGTTGCATTCCTAGGAATTTTATAATACACCATGTGGTGAACTTGAAAGGAAAATTCCTAAGTAAGATCAACTTAAAATAAACATCAATTTACCTAATGGAGCATTATCATTAACGAGAACATTTAGTGGTTCTAGGCTAGAGATGTGTTCCAACATTGTAAAACAAAGCAGCTGTCATTAACTTGTTTGCAATACATCCGGAGTGTGATACCTCATTCCACGTACATGAGTATATCGTAGCTCGTCCACGTACCTTTGGGTATATAGGGTGGTGTTACAGTATGTAAAGTATATGGGAATGCTCTCACTGTGTAGTTTTGCATTAGACAACGCTTATACAGACTGGACCTCCACGTACCTTCGGGTATATATGGGAGGAAAAGTCTAGGTTGCTATCCATCCTTCAGTAATCAAGTCGGATGCCTTGTAAACTGTGATACACTGAACACAACATTCAGGGAGATTGCCTGCCCGTACTTCTTGGTTTGTCAGGAGGTATTCTACAGTTCACAGTTGCTTGGTAAACCTTTTGCTTAGTATACCCCTTTTTCTTTTTTTCCTTTTTTATAATAAAATTAATCAGCAATCGTGGAGGAACATCAACCCATACCCCATCATTCGCGAAGAACAGTGAGCAAACCGCCTTTGCCTGCCAAAGTGACACAAATTCAGGCAAAGTGGTCTCGCTTAACTGAGTCTAGTACATCAATAACTCCTAGTTCTTCATCTGAGTTACCTAAATAATCTATTTCGGTGAGTATAGAGAATCCAGTTATTCCAACTAATTCTGGTACATCCATTCTTGAAGAGGAAGTTTCAAAATTATCTGAGGGCATTAACACTGATCCTAGTGAAATAGTAACCGAAGTTGTTCAACCACAAGTTGATCCTCAACTTGAAATTGTTCAAAAAGAAAGTACTTTTGAACTTGAATCAGTTCAACTAGAAGCTAATCTAGAATCTATCCCAGTTCAAACAAAAGTTACATCTAAACTTGAAGTTGTTCAGGAACCTCTTATTGAAACTATCATTCATTTACCGGAACATATGGACTTCGTATTTGAACATTCAAAAGTTGTTAATATACCGAAAGATGATCAACCGTTACTCCTCAGACATGAGTAACTATTGAAAATTCAACTTCATCAACACAAGAAATATTTTATGGACCTGACAGTGAAGTTCTTCCACTAGGTTTAATGGCTATAGAGGAGGAATTGGAAGAAGATTCCACACCTGGAACCTTGTTTCACTTTGGAACTAGGCTTTATCTTTACCCTAATACTTATGATTTCTTTTCTTCATTTGATCTTGCTTATTTTCAAGTACCTGTCAAATCTTTAGGACAACTTTTGGGTTAGTTAACTATGTTTGAACAACCGTCAACATCTCAAACTATATCATCTGATGTTGTTGTAGTAGAATCTTCTATTGTAACTCCTTCAATGTTTTCTACCACACTTGAGTCGCACCTTTATGGTGAATCGTCTATCTCGGTTGGTTACCAATCATTATCTGGAACCCACTCAGGGGTTGCTTCTACACCATGGTCATCACCCATGTCCTCAACTGGAATTTTACTTGGTTCTTCTCTAATGGGAACTCAACAGTTTGATCTTGCATATCAGTATTAAGCTAGGAAATATAGTCAACAAAAACCTATGTATCCATTAAATACTGGATTGCCACCATATGGTGAGCAATATGCTTATTCACTGTATCCTCCTTATTCTGGGGGACTACCATATGGTAATATCCCATAGTATTCAGGTAAACCTAGAATTAGAGTTTGGCAATGGCAACCAACAATGCCAGTTCAACTAAGGCTTGTGTATCCAACACAACCAATGCGCACTGTGTCAACAATTCCTACTACACTTGTTGTTACTACTGTACCACAATCATAAGTTCAAATTATTGTATCTCAACCTGTTCAAATTGATCCTTCTACCTTGCAATCACAAGTTTCAAGCCAAGAAGTTCATGTTCCTCAAGTTGTTGTACAACAACCACTTGTTTCTGGAGTTCAAGAACAACCTCAAGTTAGTGTACCCTTATCTAGACTTAACCAGGCTTACACTGGTACAGTTTATTCACAACCTGGCCAACCTTTCATTGTTGGACAAAAACAACCGTTAAATCCACAATAGTTGTACCAACAACAACAATATTTGATTCAACAACCGTTGCAGCCTCAATTTCAACAAACCCAATTCTAGCAATTCCAACCTTCGTTTGGACTTGTTTCACAGGCTCAACCTGGTTTTGGTCAATCTCAAGCTTGCCAAGGTCCTGGTCAGCAAGGCTTTGCAGGTTATGGACAACTACACATTCAACTTGGTTATCAACAACCACCTTATACTGGTTTTGTTCAACAACCATACTAAGGTTACCAAATGCAGATGCCCTATGTTGGTATGCAAAGACCTATTGAACATGCAATTCCATCATACCCTAGGTATGCTCAACATGACTTGAATTGACAATTGCCATTTGTAGCAACTTTAGAATTACCAGATTTAAATCGGTTCACTAATGATCCAATCTTATATGCACCTTGGTGGTCTGTAATTCCACATAAGTTATCATCTGACATTCTGAAGTTTAACGAAAATCCTGGGGAAGACCCATCAAATCATGTTATGACCTTTCATTTGTGGTGTTCATCAAACTCCTTAAAGGATGATTCGGTCAAACTTCATCTTTTCCAAAGAACACTTACTAGTCCAACTGATAAATGGTACATTAAATTACCAAGAGCTTCTTTCGATAACTTCACCACTTTAGCCACTACTTTTTTGAACCACTTCCAGTTACTTATTAGATACGAGCCTGGGACGAAACTCCTAACCAAATTTAAACAGACTACTGCTACCCATATATCAAAGCATATTCATGAGTGGCGGCGTTGTCGTCAAATGGTTAAGACATATTTTCCCGATCATCTTTTAGCTGAGTGGTTCATAAAATCTTTGTTGCCATCAATCAACGAGGATGTGGAAAAAGGTGGAGTTGTCACAGAAGAGTAAGTCATTTCTCATGCCCAATACTTGGATTTGATTTACACACAATCTGACACACTTTATGATAAAATTCCCAATGCACCAAGACTATCTTTCACTATTCCACCTCCTCCACAATCGAGTAAGAACTCTCATGCCGACGATGGTGTGATCAGTTCTTCAAGCACACAGTCAGCAGGAAGACCATCTGGTCAAACTCTTTATGTTTCCATTCAAACTACCAATGCATCATAAAATACTCTCGCCTCCAAGATTAATGTCGTGTCATTTGAAAAAGGAAAGAATCCAAAGCAACCAATAGGAAAGAAAAAGGGGAATAACAAAAAGAAACAAGAAAATTCCCCTCCATAGAAATCATCTAATTCCTCTACTTCAGAAAGGAAACCTTGTTATCCATGTCTGATATGTAATGACGAGCATTATACAAGAGATTGTACACATCGCTCTGAGGTCTCTAAAATTTTAAAGACTTCAAACACATCGGCAATGTTGATTGATCCATTTCCAACCCCGGAGACCCATTTGGTTGCAACAGACCATGCTTCCACATCCCAAGTACTCATGTTATCCAACACAAAGCCACAAACCGAAGTTTTGGTGTCAACAAGAAATAAAGATTATGGAAATCTGTCATCGTTGAATAATCAGGCCACTGATCAACCTAATCCTTTGACTTCAACTTCATCTGAAGTTGTTCCACCCATTGTACCTGAGTTGACAATAAAACTACCAAAGGGAGTTGTGCACAAACTAATATTCAACCCTCATGCTCGAGCAGCTCAAAATTATAACATAGTGGAGGATATAGCTCAAACACCTTTTGTTATGTTGACACTCGAGGTGTTGCAAAACTACCCCTCCTAGAAACAGGCTTTACTGTCAACAATAGGCAGAATAAATCCTACAGATTCAAATCTTGGGGTTTTTAACCGTGAAGGATATCACCACAATTACTGGCACAATTATCTTTCCTAATCCAAGTAAAAGATCTCAATAAAAATGTTCACCAAACTATTATTGACGAGGGGGCATCTACTTGCATTATGTCCATGAGTTGTTGGAAAACACTTGGTTCACCGCCATTATCACGATCACCAACCACGTTGAAAGCCTTTGATGGAAGAACATATACTCCATGTGGGATTTTGAGTAACCTGCAAATCAAACTAGGGGGAAAAACGGTTACTGTTGAAGTTGAGGTAGTTGACGGACCCCTCAATTACAACATTTTACTGGGAAGTCCTTGGGTATATGCTATGGCTACTGTGGTTTCCATGTACTTTCATACTATTGCATTCCTTTTTAAGGGTGGAATCACAGTGATTGATCAACTATCCTTCTTTTCCAATAGTTCATACGCGACGGGAAGCATTCTTTTGGTACACGGACCCCTGCTGTCACTTCAAAGTATTGGAGTAGGTCTCTTTAAATATCCTTCCCTAATGGGCACTTTTACTCTCCCATCACCATTTGATTTGATGGAAGTCGCAAGAGTAGAGACTTGCAACATGATTTCCTCCACCTCATCTAATTTAAGGAGGATTTCCAACCAAGTTGAAGTTGATAGTAACATTGAGGTATTGTCGTTAAGCCCCATTGAATCATCATAGCAATAATCTTTCGGGCTTGTGTGGCAAACCCAAATCTGCACTCAACTTTTGTATGGGTATATAGGTCGTTAGAATATGGCACTTATTTGGATCGTTTTTCATGTATGCATTCTACAGATGAAGGAATAATCCAATCAATGATGATAGGAGAGGAACCATGGGAAGATTATCATCATCATTCCCACCTTCCATATGACATTGAATATTATTCAAATGAACTAAACCACCCATCAATAGTTGATTTCCTATCAAATTCAGTTAGAGTAGATACTGTAGATTTTGAGCATAATTTGTCAAACATAGAAGAAACAATTTCTATAAACATTTCGACCAACCCTAACATTGTTGAGAACATTCATGTCGGCAAATCTTGTTCTCCATTGGAACTTGATAATCATCGTGCTCCGTTTCATGAATTTAGAGATATTTTTGCATGGTCTTACAAGGAGATGTCAGGAATTGACTCAAGCATTGTTGAAAATGAGATTAAAATGTACCCTAATGTCAAACCAGTACGTCAGCGGCTTTGACCTGTTCATCCTAAGAAATTTGTTTCCATTAAAGAAGAGGTTGAAATTTTTTTGCGTGCTGGCTTCATTTTCCCTATACCTCTTACTGACTAGGTATCTAACATTGTTCCAGTTATGAAAAAAACAAGGGAAAATTTGAGTGTGTGTCAATTATAGGGATGTAAATCAAGCATGTCCAAAAGACAATTATCCTACATCCTTTATCAGCTAGATTATTGATGAATGTGCCGGATGTGAAATCTTTTCATTCATGGATGGATTTTCTGGCTATAATTTAATCAATATCTTCCCATAGGAACAATCTAAAACAGCTTTTATTTGTTTGTGGGGCACATTCACCTATCGAAAGTTACCTTTTGGTTTGAAGAATGCAAGGGCTACATTTCAGTGGGAAATTAATTATGCCTTCCATGACATCAAGCACATTGTTCAACCTTATCTTGATGATTTACCTACTCATTCACGAAAGTGGGCTGATCACCTATAACATTTGAGAGCAATATTTTTACGGTGTCGACACTACAAGATAAGACTCAATCCACACAAGTGTGTGTTTTGTGTTGGCTCTAGTCAATTGCCTAGATTCATGGTCTCAAAGGATGGAATTCGACTCGATCCAATTAAGGTTCAGGAAATCCTTGACTTGCCTCCACCTTCAAACTTGTTACAGTTATAGGGACTTCAAGGGAAGGCAAACTTTTTGAGGAGGTTCATTCCAAACTATGCTGAATTGGCTAAAGGTTTTATGCATCTATTGAAAAAATAGGTATCCTTCCATTGGGATCAGGTTGCGCAAGCTTCCTTTGATGCTCTTAAAGATTCCCTGATCAGAGCTTCATTAATGTATGCCCCAAAATATCAAAAAGATTATTACATGTATCTCGTCATTGTAGATACAACCATTGGCATGGTTTTAGTCCAAGAAGAAAGTGGAATTGAACATCCTGTTTATTACTTGAGTCGTAATCTCAACGATACGGAAAGTAAGTATTCCTATGTCGAAAAGTTAGCTTTGGCAGCTGTGCAGAGATCTTGTCAGTACATCCTCCTTCGTAAAACTACCATTATATCAGATTGCAACCCTATGACATACATTTTGTCATGTCAATTGTTGGGGGGAAAATATTCTAAATGGATAGTAATTGTAGGAATTTGATTTGGAGTTCATCAAAAATAAATCAAAGAAATCTCTTCTTTGTCGAGTTACTTTGCGATCTTCCCTCATCCTCTAATGATTCAACATCAGAAGCATCAATCTTGGATGAGTCTCTGTTTCTTATCTTGTCAAGTGATCCATGGTGTAGAGATATACCGGTCTATCTCTAGACCTAATCTTTTTGGCCTAATACCTCTTGCTCTGAACAATGACATACCCGATACCAAGCCAAAGCTTTTCTGATCATTGGTGATACGCTTTATTGTCATGGTGTTGATACGATATTACGTAGGTGCCTCACTCATGAGGAAGTCAAAAAATATTTAAATGAATGTCATTCAAGTGCTTGTGGTGGACATTTATTTGGTTACGCTACCGCGCAGAGAATTCTCCATGCTAGTTACTTCTAGCCAACCATATTCAAACATGGCATTATTACTATCAGAGGTTTCCATGCTTGCCAGATATTTGACCAGAAAACCATATTATCACTTGCACCACTGCATCCAATCGTTGTTGTTGGCCCATTTGCCAAATGGGGCATTGATTTTATGACATGTAACCCCACCTCGGCTAGGGGGCATGGGTATATTATATTCGTCGTTGACTATTTTACCAAATGGGTCGAGGCAATGCGAACATTGAACAATAGTGGTGAAACAGATGTTTTATTTTTCTTCAACTATGTGGTTGCCAGGTTTGGTGTACCACAAGCCATAGTTATAGATCATGGATCACATTTTCGCAATCACATGATGGTTGAGTTGACCGCCAAGTTAGGACTGTCACATGATAGTTCTACTCCATACTACCTGCAAGCTAATGGACAAGTTGAGGCTATCAAAAAGTCCTTAAGTGCATGTTGCAAAGAATGGTTGGAGTTCATAAAATAAATTGGCATTTAATCCTGTACTCGGCTCTATGGGCATATCGAACCTTGGTGAGAAATACAACGGGATTCACACCCTTTCAGTTGGTGTATGGTTTGGAAGCAGTCTTACCAATCCAATGTGAAATATTGTCTCTCAAACTCACGATTGACCTGCTACCTAACACTTCTAAAGAAGAAGCGCATTTCTTGGAGTTCGATGAAACTGTCGTGATTCTGCATTGGCTAAAAAAGTGCATAAGAAACGTATTAAGGAACTATATCATAAAAATGTCAAGCCTCATGTCTTCTCCAAAGGTGACCTGGTCTTGCTTTATGAGCAGGAGTCTGATAAACTTGGCGCAGGAAAATTTGAACCACTTTGGATGGGCCCTTATATTGTTAAGCATGTCTTGACAAAAGGTGCCTACAAGTTAGTGAACTATAATGGGATTCCATTGTCATAGCCCCAAAATGGGTTGTACCTTAAACATTACTATGCTTCGTTAAGTGTAGTAAAACTCATTATATATATGATTTGATTGCATGTGTGTGTGTTTCTTTTAGAGTTCTTATTTGGTTAAGTAATCCACTTCGCATTTGTTGTAGATATCGAACTTTTTGAAACCATTTGTTGGTTACGCTGATGGGGCTAGTTGTAGTACGCAAAATCTTTCCTCTACAACATGGGCCATTTTTGCTCCAAGCGACGAGTTAGTGAGTTTTAGATGGATTTGTATTGGTTGATCGATGAACAATATCGCTGAGTATAGCATGTTGATTGAACTTCTCTATGATGCCATTTCAGTTAGCATACACCGAATCATCATTAGGATGGACTCACAACTCATTGTACTACAACTTACTGGCATTTATACCATTTGAAACCCAAAAATTCATTGCATGTTCCTTAGAGTTCATATTTTGGAAAGGTATTTTGAGTTTATTCAATATCATCATATTTCTAGAAATCTAAACACATTAACTAATTCTCTAGTGAATTATGTGTTAAATAGACATTTGAAACATATGTAAAGTAAATATTTTCAATTCACATCATTAGTTGAATAGGATTGCATCACTTAACCATAATAAAACTCTAAAAGTAAAATAGATAGTTGTTTTAAAAGTTTTTACAAACAGTTTGTGTCCAAGACAAAAATTGGTTATCTAACCCAAAAACTCAAAATGTATGCAAAAAACATCTAAGTAGACTAGTGGTGCTCATGATAATAGGTCACTGCCTATGCTACCATGCATAAAAGTCTCATCCAATGACTTGGCACATCATTGGAGTGGCACTGTATTCACATAGGAAACTCCTCTATCTAGACATCTGGAATGCCTAGGGCAAAACCCTTTGGTGGTCCTATAGCTCAGCCAATGTCTTAGTTAAATCTAAGTCTCGGAGAATTGCTCTCCCAACAGGTCTCTGTGCTAGCCCACCTACCTCTCGTTGGTGTCCCACAGGTTGAAAAAGTTCAACATATGCATACATAAAAAATGATTTTATTTAGTCTTGGAGTCAATAAAAAAACACAAAAAAACATAGAAACTTTAAAATAAAAAAACACTTTGGTCAAACAATTTACCTATAGCACCCCAATGTGCTCCAACTGGTAACATCAAGTCTAGATCTCCACGGAAATCCGTTCTTGAATATGGATACTCTACGATGGCCATATCCTATCGATCAAACCACTCAAAGAACATAGGTGTAAATGAGATCAATGACTAGCCAGCATGCCTAGCCATAAGATCTACCCATCTCTGCATCTGTGGATCCCTAGGTCTAGATACACCCAGTGAAACAAGTTGTGGATACATAAGTGGAATTCTCTCCGAGGCGAAATAAATCAGGATCGACCCATAGCCAAAGTTCTTTGTCTTTCTTCTTTTCACCTTGATCAGTTGTTCTTTTGCAGATGAAAGTACTGCCTCGCACCAGTTGAACACTTTTGGCTCTAAACACTCTAAATCATACTGCATGTATGATCTATTTTCCAAGTGTAGTGTCACACAACCAGCTAATTTGGCAATGGTAAAGAGGATCATCCTCAATGGTAAATCACTAACATCCCTGATGTTAATATTTTTGTCTCTGCTAGGTTGTGCACCTTCCTGGTAGAACTGTCGTATGTAGTCTCTCACTAATTCACCTCCTTTGGAAAATCCAAATAGTGAGATGGAGGCACCCTGTCTCGATAGTCCAGTCAGAAAGTAGATGTCACTGATGGTAAATGGGATCACTTTGTCCCTAATGTGAAAGCCCTGATCAGTAGGATCCCATGAATGAACAAGGAACTATAAAAGCTCAATCTGATGTCGCATGCTAGATAGTTGGAAATACTTGAGTACACCGCAATTCCTTAGGGTCTCAACTATACCCTAATTATTTAGGGAAATCATATTTTGTTCTTCGTGTTCTCGTTCTCTCCATATAGTCACCATTTTGAATCGATGAATGTCTGCAATACAACCATTAGAAAAATTAGGATACATTTCTTGCAAAAAACAAAGCAAAATTTGGGAGAAATTAACTGTGTGAATTTGGGTTTTGCACCCTGCGCACCAATGCAGCCTTCTATATCTGTGCAATGCAATGCACCTTTCAATGTTGAAAGGGTGCGTTGATCCCATAGTTCAAAATTGAAACCCTAGGGGCCTCAAAAGCTCAAATTTTTTGCTTGAAAATGAAAATGAATGGAATGAAATGAAAGAGAATAGAGATAGCTCCTACTTGGTCTAGACGACACAAGGAGTCCACTAAATCCTCCACAATTAGCTGGTGAACTTCGAGGTAAAAACTGCTCCAAAGCACCAAAATCAAAGGGTAAATGTGACATGGTAAAAATGAATGGTAAAACTTGTTTTTATGTTTATTTCTTGCACATTAATTCAGTAAACATTAGTTTTTATTCATTTTATCCATGAAACATGTATTTTTAATTTATTTTGATGGTGTTTTAAGTAGGTTTAACAATTGGCAGGCATAATTTGATGTGATCAAATGTAAATTGAACATCTTTGGCCACAAAGAAAACTTTTATCTCTTTTTCGAGCTTTTTTAAAAATGAGAAAGGAACCCCCTTGGAGTCCTCTTTAAGCTCTTTTCATACTCTCTAAACATGAAAAGATTGTTGAGCGCTTGTCTTTTCCAGCTCATTAAAGGATTGGAAATGATATCTCTCTTATATTATTTTACGCTTTTTTGGACTTGAGAGATTATTTTACGAAAAATAACTTGTGGAGTTTTATTTTTGTCCCTTTTCAAACTCTCTAAACATGAAAAGGACTGAGTTATATTTGTCGTTAAACTCATTAAAAACATCAAATAGCGACAAACTTGTCCATGTAGACAAGACCAAGTTTCACCTTTGCTAGACTCGTTAAAACATCAAATAGCGATGGATTCACCCGAAGGGTGAAATCATACAACAAGCATATGTTATCTTGCTCAAGCTTGATTAAAAATAAAGAGGTACTTGTCAGTAATGACTGGGGAAAATTGTAAAAAGGGGAAAACATATTATGGTAGCAAGTAGCTCTTGAAGATGACACTTTCAGCTCATCACCATGGCTATGTGGGTTGGGTCATTTAGCTTAATGGTTATCACATTGTTGGTCTATCATACCATCCATTACTTTGTTTTGGGTCAATGCTACCAATTCATTTTAGTGTCATTGACATGTTCAAGAGAAGTCATTCAGTTCAAACTTCATCCTTTGCAATACCGTAAACCTTCATTTTCATGACCGCCATTCCTGAACCTTCTATCATCAGTCAATTTTTCATCTCCAAAATCATTTACCTCATTTCATGTCGTTGATGTGAGATACATCAAGGCCCTCATGTGATGAGTCACTTCTTGTCTACATCAGAACATTATCCAAGAAGTTGACTTAGAAACACCCCTTCAGTACCTTGATGCTTGCATACATCAATGACAGGTTTCTTGCTTTTGGCGATAGGTTGACATCACTGGCCTTCGACCGAAAGACTTTGTATGGTGTTCGACATCATATCATTTATTCACACCATGCGAAATGTACTGTAGTACCTTGAGGGCCATTATCATTATCGGTGATTCCTCTCACGTCTGTTAATGGCTTACATCATTGGCTAGTAGTCAGATGAAGTCTTCCCATGTTCGACTTCAGATCATCTATTCACATGGTTATACTTGTACTTGAGCAAAAGATTGAATGAGATTGAAGACCCCAAATCTAGTTTCATCCATCCGGGCTAAGATATTTTCAGGAGTAATAAATCAAATGTACAATGGCCTTACAGTCATGGTCATCCATTCATGGGTCTATATCTGTAGATGACTATATTTGTACATGTAATGAAAGTTTATAAGTTGAGCATGGGTATGCCTTCCCTCAGCGATTTCATGAGAAAAATCAAATTATCATGATATATGTATTGTAATTGATGCAGGTCACCTTCCGCTTTGAAACCTCCTATCCACATGATAAAGCATTTCACTTGACATACATATTTACAACTTCATGCTTTAGGGGGCAACTGTTATAGATCCATTTGGGCACATCAACCCCAACTTACAAATCAGTATTATTAGGGCCCATCAAACTGTAATTTAGTTGTTACATGCCCTAAAGAAGTCAACCATCAAAATGCCTAGCTTCCCAAGAAGTTTCATGATTGAAATCATCCAAAAACTGCCTCTAAGAAGATCAATGCAGATAGACCTTTATCAGGGTGCACTGCAGTGTAGTCCATACACTGATAGGGTGCTATGCAGCACACTTGAGCCCTATTTGGCCTGTGCTGGGAAAATTTGAGTGAAATTGCATTGGGGTTTTGGAATATTCTTATCCATTGGGTGCATATAGAAGTTTACCAAGTTTATCTACTCCTTTGAGCTCGAATTTGGATGAGGTAGGGAGTTAAGGAACATCAATCCCTTTATCCCTTCCTCCATGGAACTAAATTCTAAGTTAGGGAGGGCATTCATTATCACCATTTATGGCATAACTTCCTTCATTCACCTATAAAAAGACCACTCATCTAAGTGATCAGGGGCTTGAAATCATTGAATTATAGGGAGATGTTGTTAGTATGATACTTGAGTTGATTTCAAGTATTGTAATGATGTCAAAATGTCTTGCTTGTTATGAGGAGAGGATGGGATTGAACTGGAGGAGTGATGCTGAATCAAGCAAATTGGGTTGTAACTCTTCCTTTTACTAATAAAGTGTTCAAATCTTTTTCCATATGCTTGTGTTATTCATTTATGCTTTCATATGTGTACTATGTACTTGATTCCATACTATGTTTAATAAATAGATCGTTATCATATGCTTGATCAGTTTTTGTCTTCTGTCTGTGTGTAGGTACTTTTCAAGCGGATTAAGTATGGAAAGGAGCGACATAATTGGTCAAGGGAGATAAGGAGTAAGCGAAAGATACAAGTAGGCTTCTTTACCTCTTATTTAATCTGTTGGTCATAGAAAAAGTAGAGAATGCTTAGCACTATTGTTCTAGACTTAGCTACTAGCCTAGGGGTTTAAGGGTTTATTCGTAGACACTAAAATTTCCCAAAACACCAAGGTCGACTAGGAGTAGGTAGAGGAGTATATAGGCCTTGCTTCTTGATGGTTGGTTTGGAAATGACACAAGCAGTGTAGGATTTAATATACCTCCCAAAATCCTGATGAAGGTTCAGCCAGTAAAAATACTTCTGCAGTACTTCCACTTTTTTCTCTACTCTGAAATGTCTAATGACCCAACTGTAGTGCACATCCCAAATCATATTGGCACGCTCGCTTGAAGGAACAAATATGTGTCCCAAGTGGCATAACAGTGCATCCTAGAGGTGAAAATTTTGAACTTTCTTACCTTCTAGGAGTGTCTGGTATGTGTTGTTGGATTCTCGATCGCTCTTGTAAAGGTGCAACCACCCCAAATTCTCATGCCCACAAGAGTCGAGAACAATGATCAACGCCATGAATGGTGGCCGGTTGAGGCAATATGTAACATTATTGGTGCTACCCTTCTTGTACTTAATGTTGAAATGGAATTTTTGCAAGTATGTGGACTATTTCTGATGGTGATTGTTTTGCAACTTCCCTTGTGTCTATATCAACTATAGGGGTTGGTGGTATGTGTGGATGACCGTTTCCTTCCCCAAAATGTAATGCTTCCATTGACGACATGTCTGCACTATGGAATATATTTCTTTGTTGTAAGTGGGATACCTTCAGACTGTGTCTGAAAGTGTCTCATTGTGTTAAGCCACTTGATGCCCTTGTTGAGTAAGAACTATACCAATACAATAGTTGGAGGTGTTTATCTCAATCTCAAATGGATGTTGCAGGTATAGTAATGTGAGTACTGGTGTAGAGCAGAGGCATTACTTCAACTCAAGAAATGCCTTCTGTTGGTTTTTATACTAAAAAAACTTTTCTTTAGCTCCACCTTGGTGGCTTGACTTAAAGGCTAAGTGATATGAGAAAACCCCAACAAGAACCTGCGATAGAAATCGACAAGAGATAGAATGATGTGGATATATGTTAGAGTGGTTGGGGCTGGCCAATCTTGAATGACTTATATCTTGGCTGGGTCCACATGCACACCCTTCTCATCAATGATGTATCCCAGATATTGAACCTGGGTCATGCCAAAAGTGTATTCCTTCAAATTGGCACACAACTTGTGTTGTTGCAGGGTTTGAAGGACCTATCGAATATGGCAAAGGTGCTCTTCCCAACTCTAGCTGAAGATCAAGATGTCATCTAAATACGCCACCACGAATGCATCGATGAAGGGTCGCAATATGTTGTCCATCAATCTCATGAAGGTTGCAAGGGCATTCGTCAACTTGAAAGGCATGAACAACCATTCGAAAAGGCCCTCCTTGGATTTTAAGGTAGTCTTTCATACATTAGAGGGTTCGATAGGCACCTAGTGATAACCAAACTTCAAGTCAATCTTGTTGGTCTTGAAGGTCATCAATCCATGTGATTAGGTACTTATTCCAGAAAGTGATCTTATTCAACAGTCGATAGTCAATAAAAAGTCTCTAGGTCCTGTCCTTCTTCTATACCAATAAAATTGGGCTCCCACAGGGTGATGAGCTTGGCATAATGTGCCATTTCTACAAAAGATCCTAAATTTTCTTCGATCTCATCGTTCTCCAGAATAGAGTGTTGATAGATCTATCCATTGGGTAGTTGCGCGCCAAGGGTTAGATCGATGGAGTGCTTGACCTGATAATGCAAAGGTACTCCTGCAGGGGAGGCGAAAATGTTGCTATACTCCTCCATGACCTTGTCCATCTACTGCTACTATGTGGAGAAACCTTGTCTAGAAATCGTGGTTGCAACCTTCTTCTTTCCCTAAGGGTGAATCATAAGGAAAACATATTTCTTGGTTTTTGAAATTATCTTACTGCATTGCTTTGTAATGATCAAAGAGATAGCAGTAGGCGAGACTACCTCTAATATCTTGTACAACTTATTTCCCAAAGTAATAATCATAGAGTGAGGTTTAGAATCATATACAACATGTTGCTTCCATAAGTATGGTTGTCCTAATAATACATCACAAACTTCAAGAGGAGAAACATCACAATACCTCATCAATGAAGGGCTTGATGCTATAGGGAAGGTGACACTGCTAACTAACACAGAGATCTCGTCCTTGGTAAAGTCACCCGATGGTTTATGGGTGCAGATGTGATATCATTGGTAGGCCCAACCGCTTCAAAACCTCTACTTAAATGAGGTTCTTTTGACTCCTGCTGTTGAAAATGAACTGCAGCGGAGAACCTTTCATCCACATCTATGAGTGGAAGAAGCATTCCCCCTCCTCTGGATCTTCAGGCTCATTCTTCTAGATCTTGGTGGTGGACATAGTGGCACTATGAAACACATTAATGATTTGATTCCCTTTGTCATTCCCCTTTTTGTGTTTTGACTTAGTGTCAGAACATGCGTCTAATTTGGAAGCCTTCAGCTCGGCCACCAGTGACTGCTTGGACCGACATTCACTTATGTTATGAGTGGAGCTCTTATGGAACTCACACCATTTTCCTGTTTCTTTCTTTGTCTTCGTGGTGTTTTTATTTTCTTGCAGCTTTGTTGGGTTGTTCTGTGTTACCTCGCCTTGGCTTTAGCCTTTAATATATGGTTTGGGGATGCCTTTTCCTTGCTTCATATTTGCATATTCAAAGTCTCTCTTCTTCTATTTAAACTTCTGCTCAATCTTGATAGCGTACCGGTTTCCCATGTTGAACGAGGAGATGTCTAGGAATTCCATATTGTCCTGGATGTACTTGTGTAGACAACCATGGTACTTGAGTACCAAATGTTGTTCATAATCCTTAATACCTAACTTCGTGCAGAGGGTATGGAAAACATTTGTGATCTCTGACACATCTTGGTCCCTTCCCTGTTGTAGCATGGTCCACTTTAAGTATTTATCTTCATAGCTCCCAACAGGGTAATATTGTTCCTTGATGGCATCTTAGAAATAATCCCAAGTGGGTGCGGTTGACAACAATGAGGATTCCCTCTCATCCTTTTGTTCACAATAGGTTTCCCACGAGTCCTTGACATGTGGGGCGACTTTGAGAATTGCAACAATAATATTTTCCTGATTGGAAAAGTCATGAACTAAAAAATATCCTTTCAATAGATTCAACCATTTATCTATGACGTTTGTATCTATTTGGCCCTCAAATACGGGAATATCAAAGCTAACTCTTACCTTAAAAGGAGTGGCACCTCCAAAGTGGTTGTTGGATGGAGATGCATTGCTTGTGGGTAGCCATCAAAGGATATCGGAAAAGTTATCCATCATTGCGTTCCTCTCTCACTCAAGCGCTTCCTTGAGAAATATTTTGAAAGGATCTTATGCCCCCTCGTCTTTCTTTTCTTCCACCATGGGAGGTCAATGGGGTTTGCAAGGTTGGTCTTGCAAAGATTCAACTAGATTGAGTTGTAACTCCTCATACCCTCACCTCTCTGGGAACATGCAAAAAAAATAGAGAAAGCGCATACCTCTTTGATACCACTGATTTGAAATTAAACAGGAATGCAACAAATTACACATATAAACATAAATGTAGAAATGCAGCAGAAATAACACTTAATTTCATTAATACCAGAATACTGAAATATGCTTATAAACATAATGGAAATAACCTAGCTTGAATGACGGTAGCTTATCTTTGAGAAGATATGTGGTGGATACTTGCCTCTGAATTGTGTTAAAACGAGGCTCAAATGCCTTTTTATTATTTAGAAACAATGGAAAACCCTAAACATCCAAAAACCTAACCCTAGGAGATGAAGCGCCAAAACTATGGGCCCCGTTTGGGTAAATTGGTACATCAACTTCCTGGGGTCATAACTTTGTTATATGATCTCTGTTTGGCTATTATAATACTTCGTTTTGAAGATATCAAAGAGGAGACCAAAAACAAATTAGCACACCGAATTGGGATGTTTCCGGTCTCTCTATTTTCCCTAAAAATTTCGTTTAGGGCATCAAAATGGCTCAAGAAGATCAAGACCTGAAAAGATGCCAAAAATAGTAAATTGTGCTACAATTAAGGAAATCAAAAAATTGAAAGAGATAGTGTTTGGGGTCCAAGTAGAATAGGCTAGTGGCCACCAATATCCACCTGGATCTTTTAACCGGTAGTGATTCACTAGAAGTGGGATTTGATCTTTGTCAATTGTCCTAATCTGAATTGAGACATTATCATGGCATTTTTCAACTAGATAAGGTCCCAACCATTTGGCTATGAGTTTTCCTTTAAAATATTTGAACCTAGAGTCATATAAGAGGGCCCAATCACCCTCTTGGAAGGCTCTAGTCTAATTGTGTTGATCGTGCCAGAATTTACTTTTCAGTTGAACCACTTTAGTGTGCATTAGAGGCTACATCTCGAGCTCATAAAGTGCATTTAGTTGTTGCAATCTCTCTTCTTGTGCCTTGGTGAGATCCATGTCAAGTTTTGTTGCCATTCTTAGCATATTGTAGTCAAACTCAATAAATAATAGGGATTTCTTTCCATATACCAACTCGAAGGGGGTGAATCCAATATTGATCTTCCAAGTGGTGTTGTAGGCCCAAGTAGCCTCAACAAGCCTTTCCAGCCAATATATCTTGCTTCTACTAACTACCTTACTCAGAGTGCTTCAAGTGCTCTATTAGCCACCTCCACTTGCCCATTTTCTTGAGGGAGATATGGGGTAGATTTCCTAGGTCTGATATGATGATGCCTTATGATACCTTCTAGATTGGAACTGAACTAAGAAGCTTGGTATATCACCAACTCCCTTGGGAAATCAAATTTGCAGAAGATTTTTTCCTTAATAATTCAACTACCTTTTGCTCTGTTGCTACCTTGACTTCTTTTACCTCATCCCACTTGGTCAAATAGCCTATGCACACATGATTTACTTCTTTTTCCACATGGAGGATTAGTAGGGCTAATGAAGTCCATGCCCCACTTCTCAAATGGCTCAAAAGTCACTTGAGTTTGTAAAGGAATCTCATCCCTCTGAGTAGGTTTCCCCATCCTTTGACATCCATCACAAGGTGCATTGTATATTTGGACATCTCGATGAAGGGTAAACCAATAGTATACTGCCTGAAGAATCTTTAATTTATCCTCTTAACAACAAAATTTCCCCCACAAGGTGCATCATGACAAGTTGAGAGAATCTCATAAACCTCATCTTCCCTCACACATCTTCTTAGGATCTAATCAGGCCCCAACTTGAAGAGATTACCCTCAATCCAAGTATAAGGAGTACTCTTCCTAAGAATATTATTTTTCTCCATTAAAGATAAATGAGGGGGAAATCAACCAGCATCTAAGAAGTTTTCTATGTTAACAAACTATGGAGATAATAATGCTATGGAAAAAGGTGGTCATCAAGGAGTTGGTTATTCACCATCTCTTCACCCTATACAAACAAGGTTAGTCTAGATAGAAAGTATGTAACAATATTTTATTTTTGTGGCTTTTGAACAATTGTTAGATCAAATTTTTGTAGTAGCAATAAACATCTAATTATTCGGTCATTTACATCAGGTTTATTCATCAAATAGTTAATTTATACATGGTTAGTGTTTTCACCTTGGAGACAATTCCTAGTTGCAAGGGAACTAGTGCCCATGATATCTACAATATTGATGAAGATTTTAAATGCATGGTTGGAGAGCGAAATACCATGAAAAGTGCAATGAACGGTCTAATTCAAAACAATAACATTCAAAACTAGATTCACAAAAATTCATGAGGGTTCCAGAGCTTTAATCAATAAGTGGAAAGAAGAAAAATGAAGAGGGCCAAATTTTAGTAGCTCAGGTAATCAAGAATCCAAGTGTTAACCCTGCAAAAAGAATGGTGAAGAGTTTATAAGTATGAAGGAATTTCCATCATGGTTGAGTTCCCATTAAGACTTTTCAAATAAGAAAAATACGTATCATTTCATGTAAATTCATAATAAAAAATTAAAAATATCTGTTGCTACATTACATTCATACCAATAGAAGAAAACATTGATGAATGATAAAACATGAAAGGAAAGACAATTATGCAATATACCCCAAGAACTGGAATCAAAACTGGCTTCTATTATCATCTTTTGAGATATTTGTCATTACATATCTCTTCACTATTCTCCAACTCCGAACCCTTACAAAATATATTTCTCAAATTTTTATCTCTACCCTGGTCTAACTATCAAGAATCAGTTCTAAAACTGACTTGGTTACGGAATAAACAACTATTTTCTTTCTATTTTAATAATCCCTTTTTTTAAAATATAAGAATACAAATAAAACGATTTATTAAAAATAAATCATATTTAAATTTTTAATCTACTCATTAGAAATATATCCTGCCACTTTATAATAACATTTACAGTATACACCATCAAACTAGATATCAAGATTTCGAGTCTATGATAAAGATACAAAACATATCAAACTTTGTTTAATATGAATTGAATAATGGTGTAGGCTCCCCAACTTGTCGTTATGTGGGTTAGCAAACCATGTGTGGTTTTGAAGAGACTGGAAACCACTTTGTGACATATTTATCAACAGTTTTGAAAACTTGAGGTGGGGGTGGCGCAATGAACCTTGACTGTCGATTGATGTACTAGGTGGTCTTAGGTGGTCTTACCGGCCGTCAATAAATCCCATGCTATCGGGCCATAAATGAACTGCGGCTGTATATGCTACTGTTTGATTTCTGCTTTAGCAAAATCGAACGGTAGACATATACACCCGCCCTTCATTTATGACCTGATAACATGGGAAATATGGCTCGTCTTACCAAACCATTTTGTGACACCATCCTGTTAGTTAATGCTTAAGCATTTAAAGTTGTCGCAAATCCATTGATCTGTAGTAAACGTGATTTTGGTCATCGATTGCTTCAACACGTGTGAGATAATGATAACATATGGTGGCTAGTCATTAGTAGTCATACTATAGTCATATGTATCTCTGTGATAATAACAAACAAGTGAAGATTTGAAACTTTTCACATCAAGCAGCGCAAATGGCTAAAAACCCTATCTGCATAGGTATAAATGAAAATTTATTTTGTGAAAATTCCTCCTTTGCTGTCTCAAACCACTTTTGCAGCATTTTACTAATTTTAATTCCGCTACTACTATATTGTATTCAATTCTTCTCAACGTTCTAAAAATCTTTGTGACTCAGCCAGTCAAAAATGGAATTCTACATGACTATCCTTATTAAAATGAAGAGGCAATTTGTACTAGATTCAAGTCAAGTTCTAAACCACGAAGATTGGAAATGGCGGCATGGCTACTGTATCAAAGCTTAGATTCTTATAATACACTATATATGAAGGTATCTCCTAATGATGATCATATACCACGAATTCGTTTTACATTATGCCTCTTGTTTTATTTCCCTCTTTCCTTGAAAACAAAAAATCACATCCTCACTTATTGATTCTATTCTTATTCAAGTCTTCTTGAGCTTTTAAATCATCCAAGTCTTTTCGAGAAGCACTTCATAAAGAAGGAATTTGTTGCTGGCTTTTGTGTAAATTTTTTGAGCACTTTTCAATGAATCCATTGCAAAATAGATTCCTTGTACCAACATATTTCTTTTATCTACATGTGTAAATTTAAAATATTACCCTTGTAAAATTGTCTTGTAAAAACTACAACTAATCCCATTTTGATAGGATTACGATAAGGCCAGAGCCCTCCAAAAAACAACTCCATGCACATGAAATTTGAAGAGTGAACATGGTGAATGTGGTATCATTTATGAAGAGGACAACTATGGGAGACGATGTATTGTTCATACTCGAACTATGTGCACTTCCTCTTTTTTGAAAAAAAAAAAAAACATCTTCATTCTTACAAAGAATTGATAAATAAACCTACGCTTTATTCTCCCTTCCAAAAACTCATATGAAATACCCATCTTTTGTCTTATATGCTCATATAAAAATTATTACATAATCCTTGCATAAATTTTCCACTAATTCTCTTTGTTGAAAACAATGATCACTACGGAGAGGGGGTGAATTAGTAATGAGAGCATCTATATCAAATTTCACCAAATTAAACTTTGCCCACAATGTTAATGTACATTCACAAAATTAGCTTATCAAAACATGTAAGGAACAATAAAATCAAATCATAAGAAACATGAGAAATAACCATCAAAAACTCAAGCACGCACACATAAGGACACGAGCATTTTTGGTGGAAACCATTTTGGGAGAAAACCACTTTGTTCTTGTTACACTGCTCAATTATTATATTAATCTCTTGAAAAAATTATACATGGATTAGCTAACACCCATAATCTAAAAGACGTGGCTTCCTCTATAGTATGCAAGCATCTATCCATTCAAAAATATGTTTCTCTCGCAGATCTATGGACTACCATTTACTGGAAGCTCCCATGACCAACGATCCATGCCTAACTACCATTGGACTATACAACTCCTATTGGATGGAGAAAACCCTTCCTACTACTGAGTTCCAAATCACTATGTATTCTAAAGCCTCCATGCCTTCACTTCCTCCATCCGAACCATGTTTCAAAAATGTTTCATACTGGGTTCTCATTTCGCTCAATATGAGAAACCTAACAACACCATCATTTTGCACACAAAAAATGAATAGAAATCTGATATGGACGGGGGAATTTATTCACTAATTCTCACACCAAAATACTGCTTTTAAACACACTACTAGTTGCCAATTTTTTGCCACAAACTACATACAAATTCTAAATCTTCTTCCCCATTCTATCTCTGATTTCTACTCACAAATATCTGAAATATCTCTGCACAAATTATTTGAGAAATTGTTGTATACTATACTCACTCACAATGCTCCCACAATGGCATGCTCACACATTGATCCAGGTGGATCTTCGAAAAATACCGGTGGCATGGTTAAATGCTCAAAACTCAGAGTGGCAGAATTTGGATAAACTTAGCATTAGATTGAAGTGTTCCCATCTTGATTCCAACGGTGTGAACACCACTCAAATTTGAGTTCATATGAAGAAGATATATCAAGTCAAATTTGATGTTTGACTTGTCTAGGTGGCAGAGGCGATGATGTGGCAAAGACTTGGCAAATAGGGAAGCAGCAAGTGGCAAGCTGCCATTGGTCCCGCATATTGTTGGGACAGGGTCCCTAGGGCTAGTTTTGGGGTTAATTTGACCCAATTTTGTAAATTTTCTTGTAAAAAGAATGTAAAGTCTTCACAATATGTGAATGCAGAGTGCGTAGGTAGATAGGAGTCAAAAGGGTCTTAGCTCTTGTTTTTGGTTAGTTTTAAGATTCTCCCATGGTCCACGGTAGGGAAGCAGCAAGTGGCAAGCTGCCATTGGTCCCGCATATTGTTGGGACAGGGTCCCTAGGGCTAGTTTTGGGGTTAATTTGACCCAATTTTGTAAATTTTTTTGTAAAAAGAATGTAAAGTCTTCACAATATGTGAATGCAGAGTGCGTAGGTAGATAGGAGTCAAAAGGGTCTTAGCTCTTGTTTCTGGTTAGTTTTTGGTATGTTATGAAGGAAAGCTATAAATAGTTGAGTCATAGCGAGTCGTAGAGATAACTTGGGGATAGAAAAGGGTAACGAAGACAAGATAAAACTATTTTGGGCAAGAGCTAAGGTAGGAAGGCTCCGCTTCTTGCACTTAGGTGAGAAGGGAATGGCTCTTGCAGCTGAGTGTGTAGGAGGTCTGGGTAGAGTCTGCAGTTGAGTGCGTGGACCCCCGTAGTTGAGTGCGCAGGGTAGAAGAGTCTGTAATCTGAGAATTGAAGATCAATAAAGACTATTTTGAATAATTACTGTGCATTTTTTTTAATCTGTTTATGTTATATTCCACTACTTAATGATATGTTTTTATGAAATAACGAATGAATGTTGTGAAAATTCACTGAATCTATCTTAATGATGCATGCTATGAATGGTTATCTACTTTCGTGAAGTTAGAATCTATTTATATTGTGTTTTCTAATGAATTAAGTAGATCTGCGAAAACTCCGATCTAGGGTTATTTATTGATACGCGAAAGTAGGTAAATCTCTATTTAAAGTCTGCAAACACTGATCGTGGATATTCACAAAGGTCTGGAAGCTGTTTTAACTTAGCTACAATGAAGAGCCCTAGAAGACTATCAATTTATGTGAAGGCAAATTTAAAATATCAGAGACTAAGAACCATTTATCACATATCCATAGATGCAGAAAACTGGTTCTAACACCCTCCAATACTGCTTTGGGTAAGACTACAGCTAGTGCTATGCAGGTTTTTGCTAAAAGGGCTAGCAGTCAGGGTTTTTTTGGTTGGTGCGAACAAATCTGAACCTGGATCAGGTCCCCTTAAGCCAACAAATGGTTTTGTTGCTAAGACCAGGATCTGTCTAACAAGTGTGGTAAATTGTTTCCGAGGAAGAAAGAGCTTGATAAGTGGATTGATAAAAAATAGAATGCATTTGTGGCTCAAGAGAAGAAGAGCCCTAAATTTTCCAAGGAGCAATGGTTGTAGATATTTTTCTACACGGATGAGACCAACGCGTTCTTTTGTTTCTTCCTTGAAGAACTATATGAATGGTTGTCTAAATTAGCTGATAGTCAAGGGACGTGGAGGCTTGAAGGCCTTATAGTGTGGACTCCTGAACCGGTGCGACATTTGGAAGCTTCAAGAAGAAATATTGTGTGGGAGGTGGATAACTCAGTTGACTGCACATTGGGAAGCTTTATGACTTATTTCATGATCAACAGGAGTATCAGCTATAGCGAAGCAAAGCAAATGATATTTAAAGGACCATGAGGAAATTATTTTAACTCAATGAAGACTTGGATTAAAATGTTGTTATGTGAAAAGATGGTTATGTAGTTAACTTGATATTTGGGTCTATGTGAAGTGGGAGACTCTCTAGAATAAAGCGAGGATATAGCCCAGAATATAGTCTGCTAATTGAATCCCCTTCAAGTGTCGTTCAGTTAATAACTCAGGGTATTTTGAGGATATTGCATACATCCACTCCAGCTCCGCCTCCACCTCCACCTGATGCACCTATGCCTTCACCTTCTCCACCTCCAGTTCCACCATTCAAGATGGCTAATGAGATGAAGATGCCAATTTTTAAAGGAATAGGTAATGAAGATCCAAAACAATTTTGGTTTGTTGCAAGAGCTGTGTGTACAGTGCAGTAGGTTACTAATGACAATATTAAGAAAGCATAGTTGGTCATTGCCTTGCAGGACCACACATTAACTTGGTATATAAAGTATTGCACTAATAACCCCAATGTGTCATTAGCAGATACCCAGCTAGCTTTGAATAAGGAGTTCAGTAGGCCTAAGTTAGAGGTGCAGTCGGTAATTGAATTTAAGGAGATCTGAATGAGATTCGATGAGGTGCCTTGGGACTTTGATTAGAGGTTGAAGTGCTAGATCAGGCAAGATAATATGAAAATATCAGATACCCAACATTGTGACTGGTTTATAGCATCGATTTTTCCGCATATAAGAATACCTTTATCACAACAGAAGATAGAAACGCAAGAAGAAGCCTTGGAGATCATAATGAGGCTCCACGCATCACCTATTCCGGATATGAACCTTGGGGTGCAACAAATTCATTCGCAACTGGAGAGCCTGCACTTGGAGTTGCAGAGTCTGAAGAAAGGAAGGGAAGCTCAGTCGGAGGTGTGCACTAAGATCTGGTGTCTAAAATGTAAAATCCAAGGAAATGATGAGGATCATTGCCAGTATTTAATAATTCTATTATTGAGGGAAGGCCTGTCCCCCTTAAAGTAGATATTAATATTGGGACGAGTGTGGGAGATGCACTATGGTGCTCTATTTGTCAGGTTACAAGACAAAATGCTATAGATAACTACCACCTACTGTAGAAGTTTGTACAGACCCCTCAACAGTTATTTTGCAATTTTTGTAAGTCTATAGGGCATGATGAGCACCATTGTAGAAGTTATGAGTTGATGATGGATAGAACCCCTACCTACAGAATGCAAGCAAAAAGTTGGCCTTGGGATCAAAGCACAGGAACAACGTGCGGTGGATTCCAAGGTCGAGGGTGAGGAAGAGGCGATGGACCAGGGCGAGGGCGTGGGCAGGTAATTTGCTATAACTATGGCAAAGAAGGACACTTCGTGTGTGATTTTCCAAATCCCACACATCTCTCATGTCAGTATTGTTGACAGTTTGATCATTTCATAGAGGAATGTCTAATCCTTATGGAAAGGATGCAAGAAAAGAAGGTGCAACCCTAGCAGCCTACGCACAACATTTAGATGATGAGGGCTTAGCCCCGCAAATAGGATCAGAACATAAATATTATATTGAGAAGTGGTATAGAAATTGGCATGGATAAAGGTAAGAAGCCTGAGGAAAAGGGATGAGTATGCAAGGTTGCTGAGAAGTAAGTCGACTTTGATTTGAATCGCGCTAAAGAAACATTCTTGGAAGCAAAGAAGAGATTCACTGAGGCCTCCACCTCAGGAAGTCAGGAGAAATTTCTTGAGACTAATGTGACTCAAGAAGTAGACCCTTCAATCCTAACTACCTTTCTGAAGACTTGTATGAAGCTTATGCGCGATTAGAAAGGAGTTGAAGGATTGCAAGACTTAATAGACAAGTGCGCCAATAAGGAAAAGAATCCCATGGAGTAGCGCACAATAAGGAAGGTTGGCAAGCATAAGGCAAGAATAGGGTGTTAGATGAGGCTAACTGCGCAGATAGGTGAATATGAAATGGACCAGGTCATCTTAGATCTGGGGTCTAATGCAAATGTCTTGCCTAAGAAAACATGGGAGATGATGGGGAGACCTGCGCTGCATTGGTCTCCTATTCAATTGTGCATGGAAAATCAATGGAATATTATTCCAATGGGGTGCTTATATGGTGTCACAGTGGACATCGAGGGTGCAAGTGCATTAGCTGACTTTGAGGTCATTGAGATAGTGGATGAAAGTAACCCATACCCAATGCTTCCAGGAATTTATTAAGCTATTGATATGAATGGAGTAATTAACTTGAAGAAGTGAAAGATGTCATTTGAGAAGAAATCGCTTAGGATCGTAGTGCCATTAGACCTTGCAGAAGGAATGTGTTACACTGAACTTGTGCATGACTATGTAGAAAGTGAAGATGGTTTCGATCAAATATACAAGATAACAACACGAGATGGGGATTGGATCAATCCTACGACAAATAGACGAATCACATGGGGTAGGGATAAATCTTGCACCTCATATTCAAATGAAGAGCTTGAGAATTGGCAGAATAGGCTGCATGAAGTATCTACGCTCCGCTATAATATGATGACCAAGACACTCAAGTGTGTTTCAATTGAGGTATGAAATCATCTGCATTATGATGGATTGACTAATGTGGAATTGTATTTAAATGAATTTGGAAAGGAAGTACCGAAAGAGCATCGCTTTTAGTCCTTAGAGTTGGCACTACGTGCTACACCTACCTATTGGTGGGGTATGCACAAATAAATATTTGTAGGATGGAGAGAATATAGAATAATGATGAAGCTAAGGTTTAGCTATGATAATACCAGGATAACAAAAAAATATAGTGGGAAGGATGATCCATGCAATCATTTGGTATGATGGACTAAATCCTGGGGAACAAAACCACAACTAGAATGGATGCATATAATCTATCATACATTACATACGATCCCCATGAACTGATATTTGGAGATTGAGCTTCACCATGGGACTACAGAATCAGACGTTCTGAAGGAAAGTTTTCTATTAACTTTCAGCTTTGAGGATAGCTTCGAGAGTATTGATGAAGCGCAACAAGAAATAAAAAAAAGCTATATTTAGGACACTGAAGGAACCGGTAGAATGGACTAAGCTAGATTAGAGTGCATAGATGCACCATGCACTAGAATTCTATAATGTGAGTGCTGAAGAAGAGGATGACTCGCATAATATTACCATCCCTGAGACTGCAGGACAACACGACGTTGAAAGACCAAAGGTAGTGAACCTAGATACATCCAAGCCTTTAAAAACTTGACAGGTAAACATTGGGTTGGAAGAAGAACCCAAGACACTGGGGAGCCTCCAAAAGGATCTATGCGAGTTGCAGATCCAGGCGAATAAAATTCAGGTGGGCATTAGGCAAGTGAGCGAAATGCAAGCACGCCTGATGTAGATAAGTAGCACAGTGGCGGAGCTAGAATAGACTTTGGGCCTCAGAGTCATTCCGTTGCTAGAGGGGTCTATTCGCGCAGAATCAGAAGAGGATCATGGTGTGATTAATACATTGAACAACATGGGGCTGAATTTGGCCACGCTGCCACTCCAAACCTTCCATACGCTACATCAGGGGGTGTCATAAGAATTGAATATCAGGGAACAACGCGCCCTCACCATTGCCAGTGAGTTTAAGGTCAATAATGAACAATTGTTCGTAGAGAAAACTCAGGTGCTAAAGGAAAAGGAAGAACTGTAGACATGACAACAGAACCTAGAAACAATGATCAAGCAGGTGTGCAAGCCAATACCTGAACTAAACATACTAGAGGATGTAGAGGCCCCAACCAAAGTGTGGAAATTGGCTGCTGTAGTACACGCGTCAAAGGAGGAAGTTGGTAGAGTGACTTCGATTTCTAGGTGAAAATAACCTAGCTGTGGCTGAAATTATAGACAATGACTCTACTAGTGGTTCAGGAGAAGCGCAGAGCAGCAATCAAGGAGGGAATGAATACATTAGATGCCATAGTCAATGAATGCTCCTCAATATTTGATGCAACAATGGAATTATGGACGAATCTGCCGAAGGACCCAAACATACAGAAGGTGAAAACAGATGTTCGAGAGATGCAATGAAAGTATGATGAGGTTCGTGCAACTACACGCACTTTGGTGCCAGCGCAGTGCCTAGCAAAGTTACAAGAGGGAAAACAACTACTCACAGAGGTGGAGGACTTTCACAGGAAAGAGGCCTTGCTAAAGGCCAGATTGTAGTTGTGGCTAGAGGAAGCTTATCAGCTTACTATGTCACTTTAGGAGAAGCTCAAGGGACTACAACAAATATAGAGGGCCATGTGCTTAGCAGTGGTAGGGCCAATGACCAAGAAATTGGTAGAAAAGGTACAACAGGCAGCGACGCAGAGTGCTATAGAAGTTGCAGTGATGAAGGTTGAGCTGGGTGGTCTTCGCAGCAACAATGCAGTGCCAGTTGAGTGACTCGAGGGAGAGTCACAATATTTGTGTTGGGGGCCTGTTGGGATAGGGTCCCAAGGGTTAGTTTTGGGGTTAATTTGAACCAATTTTGTAAAAGCATTTGTAAAAATAATTTGAAGTCTTTGCAATATGTGGATGTAGAGCGCGCAGATAGATAGGAGTCAAAAGAGTCTTAACCCTTGTTTTTGGTTGGTTTTAAGATTCTCCCATGTTTTGCGGACCATAGTATGGTATGAATAAAAGTTATAAATAGTTGAGTCATAACGAGTCTTAGAGATAAATTGGGAATAGAAAAGGGTAGTGAAGCCAAGATAGAACTATTTTGGGTAAGAGGTAAGGTAGGAAGGATCTCCTTCCTGCACTTAGGCAAGAAGGGAAAGGCTCCGAAAACTGAGTGCACAAGAGGCTTGGGTAGAGTCTGAAGCTAAGTGTGTCGACCCCTACAATTGAGTGCGCAGGGTAGAAGAGTCTATAATTTGAGAATTGAAGATAAATAAACACTGTCTTGAAGACTTACAGTGCATTTTTGTTGAATATGTTTATGTTATATTCTACCACTTAATAATATGTTTTTATGAAATAATGAATGAATGTTGTGCAAATTCACTGAATCTATCTTAATGATGCATGATATGAATGGTTATCTACTTCCACGAAGTTAAAATATATTTCTATTATGTTTTTTGATGAATTAAGTAGATCTGCACCAACTCTGATCTAGGGTTGTTTATTGATGCGTGAAAGTAGGTAAATCATTTGTTTAAAGTCAACAAAGACTGATCGTGGACCTTCATGAAGGTCTAGAACCCGTTTTACTTAGTTATACTGAAGAGCCCTAGAAGACTACTAATCTGCGTGAAGGCAGATCTGAACTATCAGAGCCTAAGAACCATTTATCACATATCCTTGGATGTAGAAACCTAGTTCTAGCATCCCCCAATATTGCTTCGGGTGAGACTGCAGCCTGCACTATGCAGGTTGTTGCTGAAAGGGCTAGCAGTTAAGGTTTTTTTGGATGGAATGAACAACTCTGAACTTGGGTTAGGCCCCCTTAAGCCAACACATATCTCAAATTGCAGAAGAAAGAGGCCACGACTTAAGGAAAGTCATTCATTGTTGTGATGCGATCAAATCACAATCGCATTTCACAAGGGTTAAAAAATCAGCCCCCGAAGCAAGCCAAGTTGTAATGCGATCGCAATCAAAAATTCATGTTGCAAAATCACAAAATCATGTTGCAATTTGCAATATCGCAATCACATTTCGCAAGGGGAAGCAGTTGCATGTTGTATCAAACTTGGGTTTCCACCATTTACGATTTGTGATATGGACCCCTGGGCTCGATATAATATATATTGCGGTTAATAATTTTGTCGAGCCCATGGTTATCGTAGGGTGATTATTGTATGGGATTTGGGTCTACCCATCGATTGGAAATGTCGATAGGGGGAAACATCAATAGTAAAGGGTCGCCTAGTTGAACACACAACTAAAGAGTGTTTCCACATTTGAAAGAGTTGTTGTTGTGTATTATTCAGGGCTAAGATTCTTTGTATTATTAAATCAAACCCTCCTGCTAACTTTGTCATTTGTTTGGAATTGCTCAGTTATTAAGGAATTTTATGCCATCATATATAAAGGACTGTATGTGTCAGAGAAAAAGCAAAGAAGACTAACAAATTAGTACAAAATCTATTGAGCACAGTGGACCCTAACCTGGAAGCAAGTTGGGACCTCGCCTTGAGCAACATGGATGTTCCAACAAGGTGTAGAAGGCCTCATTACCTGAATTAGGTGTTTGGATAGGCGTTTTTGCATGATTTTTAGCTAGGATTTCAGTGGTTTTGTTTGTTTCTGAAGTTGGGCTCTCCATTCTTCATCCATATTCCAGCCTGGAGGTATAAGGATTGTAATTGAATGTTTCTTGAATTTTATTTCTTTTTATGCCACTTAATGAAAGAAGGCCTCCCCACTATTGAAAAAGGCCCGAAGATGTAGTACAAATTGGATCAACTCCGTAATAAAATCTTTGTGTCATGGTTTCATGCTTATCTTGTTATTTCCACATTGTTTTATGTGCTTTTAAGTTCCCTGGTGTATAATCTTTGTTCATGTAATTTTGATGCATCTATAAGTAAAAGATGTTGGATCACACACTCTCTAAGAAACCAACCAAATAGACTCAAAGGTTTCTTCTATTTATCAGTTTTCTGTGTTGAGTCACTTAGTAAATGTTACAGGTTATGGATCACTCAACAATTCTTTTAGCATGCTTCAGATTTGGTTGAGATAGGTGTTAGAGTCGGTCTAGTTATCCCTCCATCAGAGACCAAAGCTCTTTATGCATTTCATGGTTAGGTGTCCCATCAGTTTTGATCAGTTGCATTTCGTTAGGCATGCCATAACTCTAACGGAATGGTTTATGTCATTCATTCCCCTCGTGCATGGAACTGCTGGTTCAGGTTTAGTAATAAGTCTTTAATGGTCATTTACAATCATGTTTTAAATTTTTAGGTCTTAGGTCTAGGGTTGAGTCAGTTTTGTTTTGAAAAGTCTTAGAAGACCAGCAGGCCAGAGGGATGTCTTTGATAGATCATCACTTCAATAATTTTCATCATTGTACAACTGAATTAGGACTTCTCTTCAAAACTCTGTTTTGAAGATAAGTCGCCATCTCAATTTTGTAAAAATTTTCAAAAGTTCAGTTCTTCAATCGTTCAAGTGCAGCCTTGGTCTCCTTTGCTAGAGCATATCAGAGCTATCCCTGCAAAAAATTATCAGATAAAATCATTATTTCAATCAATTTTAAAGGGGAAACCAAAAAGGTCAGAGTCTATTAATTTTGAAAAAGTGTCAACGACTAAACATAAGAAAATGGGTTTTGGATCAAGCAAAAATTAGAAAGGAATCTATATCAAGATATTTCTCCTCATTTGCAACCCATTCCACATTCCAAGAGTGAAGAGCATCGTTCAAAGGCGATTTTGTGAGTTTTTGAGCCAATTGCACCATTTCTAGGGCGCGTGGCGCATCAGGTTGGGCGCGCAGCGCATTAGGCGACCAAGTCCAGTGTTATTTTGCACGCGCGCAGCACATCAGGAGCGTGCGACACGTTGGGTGAGGCGCGCGGCGCATTGAAGTTTATGCCCAAACTTTGTCAAGAAAACATCAAACCGCCTCTTCTCAAGCATCAAATCACAGGTAGGCTTACATTCATGGCTTGTTCTTGGTTTTTGGACGGTTTATGTAAGATATTATGATATATTTGCCATGAAAAACCAAGTGTAAAACCCTCCTTGTCCATTAATTTGCTGTAAGGATTTAAATTCCAAGATTGTTGTAGGGTTTTCAAAAAATTAATGTCACCAAGGTTATCATGTTTTCCTATTTTCTTTTGTTCCCCATCCCCTATTTTCACCAATATTTTCCCCAATAATTCCTCATAAAACCCTACACTATCCTCCCTCAAATCCTAATCTCTCCTTTCTATTACAAGCATATAATCCCTACCTCATCCCGAAACCCTAAAACTTCAAGATTTCCATGTCCCTTCCCTTCCCTAAATTCCTTGTTTTATTTCCATTTTCCCATTTCCCTAATGTTTTCCCTTTCCTAACAGTTCCCTTGTACATTTGTGTCCCCTTGGTCACAGCATTTTGAGAAAAAGAAAAAGTCTACAGTCAATTTTGTACACAGTTGTATATCAGCATACATATATTCCAGCTACCTTGTTTCTAAAGAACATGTCAGAGACCGAGTCAGTATATGAGCAGGAGTATGACAGTGATTCTACACCGGCGGTAAATGTGCCAAAAGTGCCACGGAGGTATCACAAAGGTGGCAAAAGTGGACAGCATGTTAGGGATGAGCCTACTTCTTTGGCTCAATTGCAAGCTTGCCCACTTGCAATGGATTGTTTTCGGCGCCAATCATGTTACCAATATTGTGAGATGATCTCACAAAATCAACATCATCGGGAACTAGTCCGTCTATTTATCCTTAATCTACAGGATGGTCATGTAAACCTTGCCAGAGTGGATTTTACCTTGTCACCCAACACTATTGCTCAGGCCACCATGATACCAAATGTAAGGGAGGAATGGAGCAAATTCCAGATGCTGGACAGGTATTACTATGAGCCAGATATCAAGCCCGGATATGTCAGACACTTGAGCGTAGCCTTTCCTTTTAGATTCCTGAAAGATGAGTTTGCACCATTGATGAAACTCATCATTCGGTATTTCAACTGTGAGGGCAGATTCTCACGTCTCTATGCGTACCATGTCCGTTTGTTGATGCATTTCACACGGGTACGTATGATGAACATTCCATTTTTCATGTGTTGTAACATAGAGAGGATGGTGCCTTTAGTACAGAGGAAGAGCTCGGCACATCAACACAGGAGCATATATCACTATGCATTGATCAAAATCATAGTGATGCATCAGTTGGCACAACAGGGTATTGCTTGGGAGGATTTCATCTCCCGTGATTACTTTTCTGTGCTACAACCTCCTCCAGAGATAGTTCATGATGAGGGAGGACCTTCATAGTAGTTTGACATTCCTGAGACTGAGCGTGTCGATGCTCCAGTATATGTGACATATCAGAGAGGCGACAAGGCCTTATTTGCATTTGCACGACAAGAACTATCTCCACCCAGGGTGGAAGGGGTCTCGTTGAAATCATCAGCACAACAAGTATTATCTCCAAATCATCTGGAAGGGGTCTCGCCTCAGTCTTCAGCACAAGTACAGATTCAGGATAGGGGCAAGAGACCCATGTTTGATGAGGGTCCTTCAGGAGGTCAAGATATGGGTATCATTGATGTTGATGCTAACTCGCCTAAATCGGAGCTCAAGGAGATCATCCGAGAGCAAAGGGCCGAGAATGAGTCACTGCAAAAGAAATTGTAGATGGCTAAATGGGTGATCAACTACTTGGAGCAGTGCAACAAACAGCTGGAAGATGAGCATGAACTTTATGAGCTGCGGAAGATTCAGGAAGACCGGGAATTGGCCCGAAGGAGACCCGGTGATTTGACACCTATTGATCGAGAATCAATGCTCGTCTGGGTAAACACTCATTTGGAGAAGTTTTTGGTGAAGGTAAACAGGGACAAAGACATGCTTCGTCACATGAAAACTCACTATTGGGCTCACATGCATGTTTCCAAAGCGAAAATGAAGATCCTCAAGAGGCGTTTGAGCAAAGCGTAAAAACAACGCAAAAGGCCCGATCCACTTCGAGTTTTAGCCGAGGCTTCGTTAGTTGAGCATGATACATGATGGAGGATCTTCACTCCAAATTTGGGCAGATTTGGAGAAAATTTTGTCGTTTCAAAATTTTTGGCTTGCAAAACAGGTTTTTTGGCTCTACGCGTAGCACGCAGTGCACGACCCATAATATGGGGAGGTCCAAATCACAGATGGATTATAGTTTTGGATTTTTCATGATGAAATAAACATGCTCAGCCATTACCAAGACATTTCATCAAGTTCTGGGTGACCAAAAGGCTCAAAAACATCATGCAAATCACCTTTCCGCCACTTTTTGCGCCCGTAGGAAGTACTTCTGGGAGAATGCACTTTTGGAGGGTCAAATGGACACCAAATTGGAAACTTCCACTTGGGTTAGAAATTATACATCCAGGGATTTCCAACAAGCCAACATGAGCTCAATTTGGATGCTGGGAAGTGCCCCAAAAGCAGGTGGAAAATCGCGCGGTGCACAGGGCTCAGGCGCGCGATGCACAGGGTTTTTTGGCACAGTTTTTATCCTCAGCGCAGCAAATGAAGCCAGTTTGACCAGTTTTGACTTGTGATGTGATTTTTCACCCTTCTTGATGTAATTAATGGAACATTATGTTGATTTGACATTTATTTACCTATGCTAGATGATTCATTCATAAAATAGCAAAAATTTAATGAAGGAATTGGTTTCCTAGCTTATAGAGGCAAGTTGTTTTGACTGCCTAGATTGTAGTGCTTAGTTTAGAATTGGTTAAAACAGCTCCTAGGATGATGAGCGCGACCCCTAGAGGCAAGGGAATGTGCTGGCTTGCCTATATTATGTATTTTCTTAGTCATTTTCAGGGTTGGACTCTTGGGAATAGCTGGACACTCTATTGTACATATCTTATCTGCATTTTTGGCAAAGGAAAGACCAGGGATTTGCAGCACTATTTGGGATTCATGTGGAATTATGTGTTTATGGTGTGTTTCTCTCAGTATTTGTAAGTTGTGTATGTGTACCAATTTCCTTATTTAATCTTTTGCAATTGAACAAATGAAGTGTTAAGGTAGAATCCATAAATTTGCTATGCTCTGCCTTTAAGTTTGTTTAATTTTTCATGTTTTAATCTGTTTAGGGAGAACCCTTGAAAGTTTATTGCTCTCCTTAACTTCTCACTAGTCATATCTATCCATTCAATCACTTTAAAGGCATCAAAACAATCTCCTATCTTGCCCCAAGTAGACCTCTGCAAAAGCTGTGCCTCATCCCCGCACCCAAAATTGCCTTTCCCTTGAATTCAACAAAACCCTAAAAAAATCAATTTCAAAGTCCTTTTTCTTCATACCTAGCCTAAAATTAGTCATAAATTTAGTCATCTCGACCTCATTGATTATCTTTTGCCAATATTGACCCGGAGAGATCCCTCTCCTACCCTCGTAGGGCTAGCTACGAGGCTGAGCGTGGTTTGATGTAACCTTGAGTCTTACCTTATTTCAGCCTAAGGTAGATTTGAGCACTAAAAATAGGATTGTTGAACAAACCAACCCACTTTCCCTACTATCCTTTTGACATATTTAGCCTTAATGAGCTTCTAGAGGATCCACTACCTTTCCTGAGCATGTGTTGAAATACTCTGAACAAAAATATCGCCACAGCACCAAAATTAGTTGAGTAGTGCGAGGAATACAGAGCAAAACTCATGAAAAACCTTGATCGTATTAAAATTATGCAACTATGGTCAAATTACAATTTGTAAAGCTTAAATTACTAAGATGATGATTGCATTAAATCCCTCTTTTTGAGAGGACCAAAATTGACCTAAAGATCACCCTATTAGGACAAACAGAAGCTAGTTTTTGAATTTATTTATTTACTCATGTATATTGGTTTAGGTTAGCCCTAAGCACATGTACAATTGGACAGGTTAGCCTTAACATCAAGGAGACCTTCATGAAAACATATATATATATATATATAAGAGACCTCAATCTCATTTGGACACAATCATCAAGCACACTCTTCTCTCTTCTATTGTTTGGTTTGCATAGGTCTAACAGAGGAAAGCTCGCACAAAGGGTCGAAGCTTGCATGTGCCTAGGGTTTCTAAGCCACAGACGCTCGCATGTAACTAAGGTTTTTTTCCTTGGAAGCTGGCACAATATGGTCCCGAGATCACTCAGGAAGTCTCAAATGCTCACACATAGTGTCTAAGGGAGTGTCCAAGAGGCTAGGGATTTTGCAGTCCAGATCTATCTTAGATGCTTGCATCCAATTCTCCAAAGAGCATCCAGATAAGTCTTGAACACTTTCATAGAGTGTCTAAGGGAGATTCCATGAGGCTAGGGCTTCCACAGTCCAAATACATCTTAGATGCTTGTGTCTAATTCTCTAGAGAGCGTCCAAATCAGTGTCGGATCCTCACACAAGGTGTATAACGGAGCATATGAGAGGCTAGGGTTTTTTGCAGTGCAGTTGGACCCTAAACGATCTTATAAAATTCTCCTAGGAGCATCCATATTTTTCCCATATGCAATCATATAGTTCTTTCTTAGATTCTCTCACACAATATATCTGCATGCGTCTGAGATCAAAATATGAAGTATTAATATTTCGAAGTTTCCACTCAGTGACAACCATATTCAACAGTTGACTATAGTTAGTGACAATGAATTATATTTCTTAAAATCACGGTATTTGAGTATAAGCATGTTTAAGGTCATATTATGGATGTTCTAGTTATTTTGTTTCATAGATAAAGATATGGATCATTGTACTCTCTTTTGTTGAATCATTTGATGACAATCTAAGAAGAAGAAGAATTTCCAAGGGTTTCCCCATAGTGGGTTTTCCTTGGTCTCCGATCAATCCTAGTGTCTCTAAGTGTGCATGCTTCTCTTCTATTGTTCGTTTATGTTCTGCTACATTGATGATGATGATGATGCTTTTCTTTCTACATAATTGCATATGTTGATGAATAATTTTGTAGATCTGAATAATGTAATGATTATATGGGGTAAAATTAATGTGTTAATAAAGAAATGCAATAATTAAAGCACAGAATAATGTAGGCCTATGAAAAATAAAACGGTATCAGAGAGAGGTTGAATAAAATCCATAGAGATCACCCTGGTTGGAAGCAAGAAGAGGATCTTGGAGACCTAAAATAATTCTAGGGTTTGAAGAAAACCCTAGGAAACTTTATTATTAGGGTTTGATGGTTCTAAGAGGTTAGAGTTGGAAATAAAGCCCTAGTTTATGGAAAAATCATGGTCAATATGAGGAGGCTCAAGGACTTGTGAAAGATTTGATGAAGCCCTAGATGGGACAATCGCTAGTAGGCTTGGTTGGTTGATTAAAGTTAATAGTGTTATGTGGAATATGGATGGTGATGAGTGGTTGAAGACGTTGAGTGTGGAGCCTGATTATATTTTGTATTCAAAGGTATTTCCGTATTGGACCCCAATTTGTAATGGTGTGGCAATGTCGCCTGTAAAATATTAGCTGTAGGAGGGGTTCAGGGGGGGCATTGTGACCTTTGGGAGACCCCCCCTGGTGGGGGGATCGGGGGTAGTGCCCCCGAAGCTAAAAAAAAATGTAAAATTTTCTTGTAAAATGTTGTAATTTTGTAGTCAATCTGGGCTGGTCATTAGGCGGAGATTTGACGGTAGAAGTTATGTTTAATTTATGGTTTTTTGCCTGAGAAGGCAACCCCTCACTATATATGAGGGATGTGTATTGCGTCTATGTAGATCTGTATTCTGAGTGAGGAAGAGAGACAAGATTGAGAGTGAATAGGGAACTACAACGAATCTATTGTAGGTTGTATCTCTTCAGTTTGCTGGACAATATAAAGGGAAGGACTCACTGTTTTATGTCTCTCTTGTTTTATGCATTTTCTGTGTTTATATTTTTGCAATATTTTATGTGTTCCATTGCTTTGTAATATATAATTTTCTAACACAAGAGGGAGAGGATCACCTCTCATTGAAGATAAGTATTTCTTGACTTATGATGCTTCTTATGTTTTTTTAGACTTATGGATCCTATTATTATGTTTGTTTTTTACACTTAGTGCATATATAGATGTTTCTAACCTCATTGATGAGATGTGATGTGTGTATCCTTCTTAAGGATCATTTGAAATGCAGGAAATATGGCTAAAGCTAGAAAAGGTTAACATGCACTATATGAAAGGATGACAAAGTTCTTGAAGCTGCCAATGTCTAATGAAAAGCTACACATGTATTTGAATACCATAAGGTATGCATGGCATGTTGTATTTTAGCTATAACATTGATGGCTAGGTAAGCCCTAAGGTATGATGAGAGCGTATCTTTCCTTAATGGCTCATACATGCATATGAAAGTGACTTGGATCTATGTCTCCCATGATGAAATGATGAACCTGGTGTTGAACATTTTCATCTCCTTGAATTCTATGATGCTATTTAATGTTGATACATTGATATACTTAATGTTTGGCTAACATCTATCTGTTGGATATCTTGACCCTATAGTTAAGGCTAACACCTTGACTCTAGTAGATGATACTCTTGGTACTTGATGATGGATTTCACATAGAAGGTTAACTCATTAATTCTTATAAATGATACTACTGATAATGCTTGTGATAAGAATGATAATTGAAAGAGAGATTTACATTCTTGTTGTTTTGTTAAAAGTTTTATTGTATGACCTAAATTGATCCTATTGATCATGATAATCATGGTAACCTTAATGTTAGAGGTATAACTATGAGTTTGATATTCTAGATTTCTTACTATTTGTGGTCATGACTTGATGGCATGTGGTTAAATTGAATGCCCTAACTTGATGAAGTGACTTGATAGAAGTGTTATTGTGTTCATGATCTTTTAGATATGATGTCACATATGTGTACTTCCCTAATATTTCAATTCTAGCCATTGATGAAAGATTTTTGTCATCAGGACGACAATCATGATAGATATATGCTTATGATCTAATAGATCTATTGTTGCATAACACTAGTAGAGACATGTTGGTGACATGAATGAATATGAATAAAGTAGATTCCTAGTCAGAGGGAGAATCTCTTCTCAATATTATTACTTGCATTACTATTTTCATCTTATACTGTTGAAGTATGATTTATGTGCATCTGACATTATTGATCTACATCAAAGTCTCAGTTCTAAAGCTCATATAATAATTAGGGTTTCTGTTCTAGAGGTAGGTACAAAATTGGGAGATTTCGTCCCTGGACGCGCACATGCCAAGGCTTAGGAAACGTCCACGAATCTAAAGAGGTTCCCATGCTAGCTTGAAGGGGGAAACCACAGGTTTGAATATATTTGACCATCATCTGATGTTTTCTAAAGCTATTTGAACTTTGAATCTAGGCATCTCTAACATATTCTGCCACTGTAAATTGATTTCTGAAAGTTGTTGGGTTAAATTGATAATCATAGAAAAAAAATGAACTATTGTGCATAAAATCAGATGTTCACCTGGAAGATGTCAGTACTACAGATGTGCTGCAGATAATAGTAAGATCTAAAAGCAGGAAAAGCTTGAACTTTTTCCATAATATGAACATGAAGATTGAACTTGTGTTTGTAGGTGACCGATACATAAATATAGATATGTCATTATGTTTGAGCTTTGTGCTACAAGAGTTTGGCATGATTTGGCTGATTGATATAGATAAGCAATGTTTGGATTTTTGACATGATAGTTGACAATGACATATAACTTTGAATTGATGATTGTGATATGTTTTGGACTATAGATCTCTTTATGATAACAAATTTGGACTTGATCTAATGACTAATGATTTGATCTGATGATCGTTGGTTTTCCTTGATATCAATTCTATGTGGGCATAATGACCTTCAATGATTTATGTGAATATTTAGAAAAATGGTTTTATATTGGCATCCTTGTTCCTAGCATAGTGGTTGAAATATTCACAATTGTGATTCAATATGAAGATGTAACTTGCATGACTTATCCTTGGTGTATGAATTTGCACCTAGTGATAGAAATGACATGTATTATGATTATGAGAATTGCTTGATGAAGTTTTGGATTGATATTGCATGATATATAACACACTTGTTGGCATGATAATAAATGAATTCAAGACTTGATATGAGCTCTACCTCTCACTTGGTTGAAAGAATAGATATTGTCATATTGATGAATTTGATAATAGTCTTGATCTGACTTCTAAACGCTAATGAGTTGAATTTGATGATACAACATTAATTTATGTAAGGCTGATTATGTTGTCTTATTAAGGAATTATTCTTATAGAGATCATTGCATGAAGCAAGCTCCCAATACAGATATGTCCATAATTGACAGTTATTTCATGAAGTTAGGATGATTAGTTCCAAGGTATGGCTTTGATTTTGATTATGGTTTTGGTTTTACATACTGATGGTCTACTCTTGACAGGTGATGAGCCTCTAATGCTATAAGTAAGAGGGAGATGGATTCATAAGCTCAAAATGATGTATCATGGTATGTTGAACCAATTTCTGGAATTTTGGAAAGAAATTCTATATTGCAAAGCTATTGAAAAATGTTTTTGAATAATGGAAACGAAAATCCTTGGATACTCCAATTGAATTACAAGATGTTAAACTTGACTTGGAAACCGTTAGTTGATTGAATCATTGATGTTATGTCTTTGAACATAAATGAATTCATGATTGAGCTACTTCATTCTCATAGAGTTTCCACTGAACATCCTTTGAAATATTCACATGAAACGTTATATTTTTGAGGCCGAGATATTTCTCCCATGATATGTGACTGCATGGAAGTATTTTTTTTATTCGATATTATTGTTGATGAATACATATGTGTGTTGCCTTAATACAACATATGCCATGCTATTATTGATGAAAGGTCCATAACTTTACACTTGATCGAGATTGAGTATGATTTTTCTAGCATGGCTAGCTACAAGGTAGGATGTAGAAGATCCTTAAAGGTTCTTCTGATCAAGATCTGAATATGACATGGATACATAGTGATGACAGAGAATCCCATATATATATTTGGGACTGAGATACTTCCATATGTTGAGTCAGTACATATATTCGAGAAAATCCTAGGCTTTTGATTGACACCTCCTCGAGAGGGAGGATCGTTATGGTATCCTTTTGTGATTTATATGATTATTTATGATCTAACATAATATTTTATTTAATTTCCTATATGAATAGGAAACATATTCTCTTGAGATAAGAATATACTAGATTTGAGTATGATGAGAGCAATGTTGATTGAGGATACTGAGCCAAATCTTCCTCCCTGTCTGAGCTCGTAGGGTGAGGAATTGTGATAGAGGGCTTCTAGGGTTGAGAGAACTTTAGACAATAGGGTATGAACCTTATATTTTACCCATAATTAGAGATGTTACTCCCCTATCTTCATAGGGTTAGAGAATGTTGCTCCCCCATCTGGTCTTTGCAGAGTATACCCTAGTTGGTATCATACCCATAAGCAGGGTTTGTTGAGAATACTGCTCCTCGCTTGGTAAACAAGTTAAGAGTGTACTTGGGGTGTACAAACCAAGTCGATTATTATCCAGGTTTTCTACCACATGAATACTCAAGGTCATCACTAGGAAGATCAGTAGGAAATAGTACAGATTGAGATAACTCTATACGGTTTTGGGTTAAGATTGAGCTCCTTTATGTGATCCTAGGGTCAAGATGTGGTCCCCTATGTGTTTGGATATCCTATTTATCGATATGGGGTTGTAGATATATAACTCCCCCATGATATTCTAGGTAGTAACCTGATGGATAAAGTGTGGTAGCTTAAATTCCCCTCTAGTAACAAATTCTTCTTCTTTTAGACTAAAAAATGTTCATCATACGAGCAAAAATAATTGAGAGATAAGAAGGAATAATCAAGGGATAGATCAAGATGTACATTAATGATTTGTGGTGATGAGATACTTGAGATGGTCATGAAATATTACTTCATGATAGAGATGGTCAATGATGATACATGATGATACAAGAATGTACTAGAATGGCATATTGATCGATGGGCAAATATTGGTAGGTAGAATTCTCCTTGGTTGAGAGGGAGTGTTAAAATTATGAAACTACCATAAAGTTCCACTTTGGGAAGCTTAGATGACTAAGAGGTTGTACCAACAAGCCTAGCAACAAGAAACAAGGTTTGTATCACCCCTTACCTATAGCTAATTGTCCTTGGGAAAGCATTTCCATGGACTTTGTGGGAGGTTTATTGACAACCAGGAAGAGACATGACTACCTATTTGTGGTAGTTGTCACATTCAATAGGATGTGTGTTTTGATTCCCTATAAAAAGACCATCAATGGATAAGAAGCAACAAATTTGTTCTTTGAACAAGTATGGGTGCACTTTGGGATACCAAGGAACATCGTTTTAGATAGGAACACGATATTTCTCAGTGCATTCTGTACTACATTGTGGGAGAAGATGGACACAAAGTTGAAAATATCTACAACCTTCCATCCATAGAAAGATGGGCATATAGAAGTAGTCAAAAATGAATTTGGTGTAGCTTCTGAGGGGATATAACTAGAAGGACCTGAAGACTTGCGATGAAAATATGGTATATATACAACATTATTATAACAAAGAAATTCACACTTCTACAGGAAAGTCCCCATTTGAGACTTCTTTTGGATATTTTCCACCTTCACCTTTGGATATTGCATATGGGAAGCAAGGAGGAGTGAGGGAATATCTTACATGAGTTTCTTTGAGAGATAAAAATTTTATAGAGAAGATAAGGCAAATCCTTCTACAGGTACAAGAAACACTATAGAAGTTAAGGAGAAGTATAAGGCCAGGCAAGATAAACATAGAACATAGAAGTCATTCAAGGTGGGAGATAGAGTAAGAAAATCAAGGCTCTAAAGTACGGTCCCTTTGAGATACTGGAAAAGGTGGTTGATAATTCCTATCAGCTTAGTTTACCACCATATATGCAAATTTACTATGTTGTGAATGTAGATAATTTGAAACTTTATGCGCCTTCCATGTTAGATCATGAAGAGGAACATATCCTACCTTTTGTGGAGGATTTGACACTAGACGCTTAGGTAGAGTTGGAAAAATATACACTTTTACATAACAGGTTTAGAACTACAAGATAGGGGCAACATGACATTTGCAATATTGGGTTGAAGAGACAACTTCCACGAAAAGCTAAATGGTACACCAAAGAGAAGGTGGAGGAAAAAATTCCTCACCTCATTCAGTAAAATCTTTTGGGGCTCAAAAGCCTCCAAAATGGGGAGGTGTGATATGAATTGAATAAATATGATTTTTCATCCATCTTGATGCATTTGGAGTGGAAAAAGTGGAGGAATAAACTAATGGGACCTTTTTTACTCGTGGGACCCAGTTTGGCAAAACGCGGTGTGAAAACTTCTAGGAGCATTTTGAGGCATCAAATGAAATTTTTTGGGGGTAAAACTTTTTTTCTTTAGTGCCACACATTTTCATGCTATTCTACACACATATACCTTTACAACGATGCAATAAGTGTATCAATCAGAGTCTGTACGCAAACGTTATGCCACTCAGAAGTTGACCTTCATGTTTTCCCACCTATAGTTTGGGAGGATGTTGCATCAACCCCCATTATCCATGGAGAAAGGGATAGCCACGTTTTTTTGATGTAAATGACTCTAGAAGAGTCTATTTTTTAACTTTAGTTAAGAGTTGATGTAGTCAAACTTAACCACTAGTAGGCTATCAAGATGTGTTATAACCGGGCCACTAGGAGGAAGAGTCATTCCATTATTTCAAAAGAATTTTGTTCCATAACTGAGCAAAGATATCCCAAAGAGATAGGAGGTAGAGCACACAGAGAGGATCCGACAAGTAGCCCATGGGCCATATGAATTACTTCTTTGTACCTTTAACCATATTTCCAAACAAAGAAAGAGAGTGAAGCAACCTCACCTTCCATCTGGATTTTCTCCCGAAAGGGTTTCCCAGAGATAATATCTTGTGTCTTATGTGTATGTGAGCTTATTTTTTCATTCTCTACTTTTTTGCATAATTTCTAATTGCATGCATGCACTAATTACAATAAAGCATACATGTCTAGAAATTAAATAAAAATGTAATAGTGTAGAATCTCAGATTTTAAATATAATATTGCCAAATCTATTATGACAAACTATCCAGAGAAATATCCATGGTAGTTTACAGATCAAAATTCCACATCATATGATCCGCATACTCATGGGATACTTATGTGGCATCAACAAAACCTTAGCAGGTCTCCATGGAACTAGTCATCTCAGCTTAGTTTAGTGGGTCCCATATGGCTCGACCCGTCTGTGCAATTTAATGATGTTATGTTATGTCCAGTTTTGGGGAAAATCCATGTGCACTTGAATTTTCACTTTGGCATACTTCTTGGATTCTTGGACCTTCGAATTTCCACAACTCTAAAAAATATTGGGTATTGGCCCACCATTCAGGGGTTTTTTAAGCTCGCAATATGCCTTATAAGGACCATGAAGGAATATAAAGCATAACTCTCACTATGATCAAAAATAGATCTTATAAACCTTAGAGAGGTAGAACTAATAAATTCACCCAACACATAAATTAAACTACTAATGGTATCACCCACAAACATGATTACAATAGTGATCTGCCCAAACTTATAACTATGTAAATATTATCGAAACTTATGGAATCATAGATTAGCCTGAGTGATTTGATATCACCAATCAGTAACATATCAAAGCACCTAAAAATTACTAAGAAGGATGAAATCATATAACTCAACAACTCATAATCACCATCAATATGCAATTTAGATGGTCAACCATGATCAAATAGCGAATCAAGCATTCTTATGTAAATGACATATGATTAATAATTAGTAATAAGTATAATAAGGCATATCATAGCCTGTAATCTAACATGCATAACCAATAATACTTATTTGAATAGCTTGAAGTGTATGACAACTAAATGAGGGACTTCCACTCTCCTCCCAACCATAGACCAACTACACGACAACCTTTCTTACAGTTGATCACCCTTGAGATGGGTCCATGGCTTGAGGAAAAGCTTGGATAGGGAAAGGATTCACATTGTTATCACTCAAAAATTTTCACTAGAAGATTTCAGAAGAATGAAAGGAACGCGGTAACCAAAAATCAAATTTTAAGGATAGCCAACCTATGGCTCAGAGAGGGCTCTCTCTATATGATTTAGCTTTGTTCGCTGGGATTTTAGACTAGTTCTGAAGGTTCAAGGGGTTTTCGATTTGTATTGAAGATTTGGATGGTGGAATCCTTAAACAAATGGATAGAATGATGTCTTTGGACCATTGGGCTATGGAGTCAACAAAAGGGAAGCAAAATTGGATTTAACTCACTAAAGGGAGTGTTCAAAGGGAAAGCTAGCAGAGTACAGTGAAAGGCTTTGGACTAGATGGGTGAAATGGTCTTAACCAGGGTGAGAGAGTAATTAAGAATTCTCAAACCGGGATCAAAATGAGGAACAGAGGATAATCAGAAACAAAGGGAAATTAAGAATCCTTTGCTATAGATTATAGGGAGACAAACTAAACTAAGGAGCAATCAAGAATTCCTTAACTTAGATGATTAGAAGAAAACATTTAAATGCATCATAGTTAAAATAAAGTGCAATGAAGCAAATTCTGAGATACCATTCCATATTATAGCATTCAGATTTCAGACATACATTAAAGATTGCGGAAAAACTCTTGAGAAAAATGACAACAATGTAAGAAAATACTTGTCTGCACTTCACTCTACACACAAATCCTATGAAATATCTTGTGTTTATTCATTAACCCAACTTGCTAGTCCAGTCAGTGATATAATAGCTTACAATATTTTGATAAAAAAGGTCTATAGAAATGTCTAAGAATCCACACTACATATTTTGAATTGTGAAGTAATTATACAAAAATTATTTACAAAATATCTCAAAACAAACTTGAGATCTAATCTAGGAAATACAAAGTATCTTCTTGCAGGATGATAGAGACAACTATTGAACTATTTCATGTTGTCCCTTTTATTGTGGTACTGTTGGCTTTTATGGTTGGATTTAAGCCCTTTAGGCTAGCTTACTATTGTGGTCTTTTACGCTGGAATCTTCTTTAACTTTTATCTTTCACCTGATACTCTTTGACACTGATACTCTTTAACCATGCTGACCTGTTTTCATTTGTTTACCTGGTTGTGCTACTTTTACTGTGTAGTAACTTTTTTAGTGTAAATTTCTTGCAGTAAATCAATCATCTTTTCCCACCATTTTGCATCAGGTAACTTGACATTCATCATTCATCTATATATCTCATCGGCCTCGGTATACTTGGCAAAATTGGGCTTGGTGATGAACAGGTGTTTTATCTCATGCTAGAGAAAAAATGAGTTCTCAAATGTATTATACAAAACTTTCCCTGTAGGTAGTGCTTTTATTGCTGAAGTGCTAGCTTGATTTTTAGCCAACTGTCTAAGTCTATTATTATAGTTATGTTGCATCATAAGTTTTTCATTAATTATCAATAGACTAGGCAATCCTTTCTCCCTCAAAATTTTGAATTTAGCCATGAATCTATCAAAGGCTACTTGCATGTTCTCGCACTTTTCTTCCAAGTTTAGCATTAGCTTTCTCTTGGAAAGGACCTTCCTTATTTCCAAAATGGTTTCAGTTTTGTCTTCTATATCCAGATCATGAAGGTCATACCTATTTTTGCTATTAAGGAAGTGGATGAGTCTATTGGCATCCTGAGGCATGTCACCCAATTCCTCGACCTTTTGGATAGCTCCTGTAGCTATCTTTATCAATTCTGTCTACTCAAAAATAACTTGAATAGATGGCCAAATATCCTTGATGGAATCAATGATATTTCCCCATAACAATTCCTTGGCTTGCCCAAGGGGTTTCTCCAATGTTAAGCCTTTCTCCATAGCTTTGACTCTTTCACTCATTCTATTAGCCTTTTGTGCCTCTTCCTTTTGCATAATTTTGGCAAGTTTGTAGCCAATTTCTAAACTTGCCACCTTTTCTTTCAGTGTGTTCATTTCTTTAGCCTGAATAGACATTTCCTCCATGGCTCTGACTAACTCGACTTCTTTTCCTCCTAATGCACCTGCTATTGTAGACTCTATTGTGACTGGCAATGTTGTGGCAGGTGGAGCTGTCGGTGCTAGTGAAGCTACTAGTGTGGAAGGGACTACTGTAGATACTGTAGGGATGACATTTGTGGAAGTTGTGGCTATGTCAATTTGTTTTAATTAGATTAAGTTATCCAATTATTTCTATGTCTCTCTTAGTTTATGATTAAGTTTTAGGACCAAGTCCATCAATTCTTCATGTCTGGTTTGGTTCTTTAAGACTTCAAGTGTTTAATGATGTTGCAACTGAGGTATCTTCAATTGCTTCTTAAGTGTAGATATATCATCATTTTTCTTCTTTATGAGCTGCTCTGTAGCTTTAATATCTGAGGGAACATGTCCCAACTAAATAAATAAGTCTTCCAAAGACTTAATCCTGGTAGCCTTGGCCTGTGAGGAGGCCCTCTCCAATTGAAACTGTGTCTAGATATTATTCAATGAGTTTTGTAGCTGATGGGCAGATATGGATTTACTTGTAAGGGTGGAGTATATCATCTCTATAGCTTATTTATGCAGTTATATTTGGTCTATGGGATGAATATACCTTGACATCACTTCAAAATCAACTCTCTTGAAGTCTAATGATGTCTTGGGCTACTGTGCTATAAGTTTGATAAAGGACATTTAAAGCTTTCCCTCCTTGATGCCAAAAGTTGATATCAGCCTTGTTTGATTTGTGGGAGTAATTTTTAGATATTGAGCATTTTTCTGAGCTTTGAGCTTCTCATTCCTCATTTTGATTTCATTATATCTGTCCTTTATGTCTTGGTCCTTGTTAGCAGGCCTACTAAACGAAGACACTTCCACACTTAGCTGCCTTTCCAAAATCCGAGTCTGTGATGTGGATGGCTCTTGTATGTCTTCAAATTGGGTTGTGTCCCTGCTTCTGACTCCTTTTGTGTTGGTTACATATGTTGATCCTTCTGTATCTTCCTATTCAAAAACAAGATTGAGCTTTTGCCTCTTGTCGTGATTAGTTTCACACTGAACATTAGATGTATCCATGCCTAAAGTAGAAGCTCCCTCTCTGTTTCTCTTGGGATTTCTTTCATCATTTTGGGGAGTGTGCATGATAAGGAGGTACTCATGGTTGTTTCTTGTTGTTCTGGTACCTGCAGAAATGAGCTCTCATCAAGCTACCTCTCTAAATCAATCAAGGTATTTTCAATGTCTACCTTTGTACTATCTCTATCTACAAGAGTGTTCTCTAACCACTTAGATTGATTGGCATAAGCTTCTATTTCAGGTATGGGGTGATGAATGTAAGGCCCCAATTTAACATTTTTCCTAAGTCTGGTCATGAATCCCTGAGGGTCACATCTCCACATGAAACTCTTTTGGAATTTCATTTCTTGTAATATGTGATCTGATTCATCCCCTGCCTCTCTTGAATTATAGATGAAAGGGTCCAATTGATTTTTGACTCTAAACTAGGTTTTTTTCTTGGTCGAAACAAAATTTAATTCATCTGAATTCATTATTCGCCTATAATACTCCAAAGAAAATATCCTCATGGGGAGGTATTTTGGTAGTTTATATGGCGCAAGTTGGCACCCACAGATCCTTATCTCTGTGTGGTTTTGGTACATGCACGAATCTCCCACTTTTGTTTGCTTGGATAGTTGGAGGACCCTTTTTATCTCTGGACTTATCCTAGGTGGAGGATTTCCTATAAGCATAGTCATGACTAGATGTACAAAAGCATCTATGAAATCTAAATAGGTGTATGGAGATCTAAATTTTTGGAATAGTGGGGTCCAAAAAATGATAGACCTGGGTTGGCCTTTGGTATCCAGCTTCTGAAGAGTGAAAGGAAACCTATTTGATTGATAATATAAAAATAGGTGTACAATACAGATGAGTATTTGAATACTCTTTCATTGCTCATTCTAGTGAATTTCTCATGCATCCTATCAACTATAAACTCAACATAATTGTACAAAATAGCAAGAGGTTGTCCTAGGGTATAAATGGACATGAAGGCAAGTATAAGCTCATCATTGTATTCACTTGTAGTGTAGCCCAAAATGCATGATATCATGGTCACAATTTTCTTGCCCCTTGTAGAGAAAATGGCTAACATATATGGAGGGGGATCTTTAGGAATATGTTTTTCTTCTACAATGAAAGTTTGGAGTAACTAGACCAATCTGGATGAATTTAACTTCGTGTATTGGTTTATCAGATCTCCAATTGAGAGTGGGGTTAAATTTGATGCTTGTTGGAAATGTCGGATTTCGTTTATGGACTTAGCTGTGATAGTAAACAAAACCTTTTGGTCATAAGACATGATAGCTTTGTGGCTAGGGACGTCGCATGCATGGCACATATGGACAATTTATTGGAATATATGCACTTGGGGGAATTGGTACCTAGGTAAATTGGACTCCCAAAGGCCAATGTCATCTAAATGGTTTAGGTAGTTGTCTCTACTCAAGCAATGAATTTTGAGAAGGAGCTCTAATGCACTGATATATTTTATTTGGAAATCCCTATCAGTCAGGGGAAGGTGGTCCAGGTCTAAATGTGGGGTTGTCACAGGTCTGGCATCCATGGAGACAGGGGCAACCATTATTCAATTCTTGTGGATTTGAATTACGCACTGGGGGTTTGTTTAAAGGTTTAAAACATAAACTGGAAACTTTTTAGAGGGATTTGGCCACAAGTCTTCTAAGATTAAGATATTTTTCGATTATTTTGACTTAATGAAAATACTGAATAGGCTGAGTGCTTCCAAATTTGATAGGGAGTGGTATTCTATGGTGAAATACATGGAATTTGGCCGAATTGGCTTCAAGTTGATGGTTCACGGCAGCTGCAGAGGTTTGCACAGTTCTAGCACGGACTGGGGGGTCAGTTAGGTTGTCTGTAGTGTCTTCTAGAGCAAATTTGGAGGTCCATAGGTAAATTTGGCATTTCCGAAGTCACAAAAGCTTTCACAATTTTACATAGAAAATGAGTGAAAAGGGAGAAAAGAGGGTTTTTGGGCCTTATATAGAAAAACGATTTCTTTTGGTGAGTTCATTTACAAATGAACAATTGATAATTTTATTGGTTAAGTGGGGAAGTGGTATTGGAGGAACGTCACACTGCTTTTATGATGTAGATGGTATTTGGGAGGGGTCACTCGATGTACTGCAACATTTGACAAGTAGCAGTAGGGGGTCGGAGAAAACCACTTTATCAGGCGGGTAAATATCAATGATCGGGTCTAGTCGATATGGTTATAGGCCTTTAGAATTGGGTGTTTGTGATATGATGATAATCGAGTGAAGAAGATGTGTGGAGGAAAAAGGAAAGGCTTTCGGTTGGGCCCATAGGTTTAATCTTCGGCAGTACGGGATTAGTCTAGAAATTAATCCTAGGTTAAGTGATCGGGCGGGGCTTAATTGTAGGAATAGGGAATCGAGTGAGGTTAATGACAGGATTAATAAATTTTGTCAGGATATGGGGTAAAGTGTATAGTTGATAACTAAACTAGGGGTTGGGTTATTTACATAAAGGAATTAATTAATACGGGAAAAAGGTAATTATAGGGGATTTATACAATAACATTAGAAATTAATATGAAATGAGTGGAGTGACTATTCCTTAAGCATAATGTAGCACGTAATATTTGGGTGCTTTACATACACTTGGTACTTAGGATAAAATTCTTTTGTGGGTTTTTTGGATGAAATATGTTTTAACGTGGTGGGGGGGTTTACCTTCCCTAGGTAAATGAAGTTTAACCTTAGGAAAAGGGGTTTTATTAAACTTAATGAGGGGAGATGAAGGGAGATGAATTTTTATGCGGGAGATTCTAGCATTTGTTTCCATAAGTCATTAAGTCGTAGGTCCGGTCCCTCCAAAAGTCAGAGAAATGCTTTGAGCCTATTTGACTTAAAGGATTTAAGTACTTAGAACTTATTTATGGGAAATTAGTAAGTAGAGGGGTGAAATGACTGAGGGGATGTTAAATAAACCAAGTTGTAAACCATTGTCCTTGCTTTGTTTACTGCTTATGCGCATTTGAAAGATGTATTCAAACATGACGTAAGTGCTTTTGTGTGTAATCACTTGGTATTTCTGCAACCTTTCTTCTACTTACCCATTTACTCACCCTACCATTTTTTCTTCGGTTTATTTGGGTCCATTTAGGTTAGCAAACCCTTATCAATTATTTTTCTTTTACAAAGTAGACTATTTAATTCTAACCTTATATCATCCAAGGGATTAGATTAAACTGATGAGCTCCTTTTATTTTCTCTACCTATATAATGATCTACCAAGATTAAATTGTTTGGTCATATTTTATTCTCTAACTGTAAATATAAAATTCAAAGCATGGTATAATCAAGATTAAAGAGTTTGATTACCATGGATTGTGGCATGAATAACAAGCTGGACACAATCATTATTATGCATAAAAGTAAATAGTAGTGGCATTTTGACTTGCACACTCTCATGGTCTCTTTTATTTTTGGGGTTCATATGTTTTCATTTTTTTACCTTTTCTTATTCTTTTTGTCCTTTGATTGTTCTTTTAGGACATATCCTCTTTACATTTTTTATTTTTTTTTAAATTTTAATTTTAATTTTTTAATATGGAAAACATTTGCAGAAAGCAAAGGTATGTACAATATTACAAGGCTTAACCTTAGTCATTCAAAATTATGACTCCTATTGGTATAGGAACCTAATAGTGGCTCCACTTGGGGATGGCATTTTCTAGTGAAATGTCAAGAACTTTCAAAATCAGTGGCCTTTGAATTGTCATGGGTGTTACCTTGCAAAGTGTTCCTCTATGCATCTGCATTATTGATACTTATAATAGTGAATCTTTCAAAGCTTAGGGCCTTCTCTTCAGGCTTCAACTTCAAAAATCACCATCCAATCCAAAATAAAATTTGAAAATAGAATATGTACAAATGGGAAATCAAAATTAGTAACTAGGTTCAAAGTAGTGTTTTAGCATCTGACCATTCACTGGTCCACCTTTTGCATATGTACCATCAATTTCTCTCAGGAAGAAATCATTATTTCCTCTGTAAGCATAGATGACATAAGGACCTTTCCATAGGAAATCAAATTTCCCATGTTTACCTTTGTCTTCCCTCCTTGAATCCCACTTGAGCACCTTGTCACCAAGGTAGAAATCTTCATCCTTGGTTCTCTTATCAAAAATATTTTTAAACCATTCTTGCACAACTTGAGACCTGATGTAGACCTCTTCTCTGGTTTGTTGTAGATGAATAGTTTGGTTGACTCTTCTTTGGATACTATTTGGTTAAACCTACAACTCTTGTAGTATCTTCATTACTGGTACTCCCAAAGAGGATGGAAAGACAACTTCCATCCCATAAGCTAGTTGATAGGGAGAAGTACCAATTGATTTCTTCTTACTCAATCTGTCTGCCTATAAGGCATTGACTAGGTTCTTATTCCAAGTTTTCTTATTGTCCTATAGTAACTTCTTGATGATGTTTACCAAGCTTTTGTTTGTGGATTCTGCCAATCCATTTCCCTGAGGGTAATAGGATATAGAATGGCCCAGGGTGATATGATATTTATTGCAGAAATATATCATTCTTTTGGATTTAAAGGTTGTTGCATTATCAATAATGAGCTTAGTTTGAAATACCAATCTTGATAGAATATTAGTTTCAAGGAAGGTTATGATGACAGTTTTTGTGGCTTGCCTTGAAGGTATGGCCTCTATCCATTTTGTGAAGTAGTCTGTGGCTGTGAGGATCCATTTGTGCTAGACAAAGAAGGGTGGGTGAATTTCACCAATGAAGTCTAAAACCCATTGTTGGAAAGGTATTTCAGTAGAGATTGGCTTGAGGGGTAAAGGTAAAAGCTTTTTCTTCCCCTCAAAAATTTGACATTTGTGACAGGAGGCCACATATATTTTGACATCAGCGAACAATGTAGGCTAGTAGAAACTAGATCTAAGTATTTTATCTGCAGTGGTCTTCTAGTAAAGGTGTCCTCCACAGTCACCTACATGAAAATCTTGTAAAACTCTGTCAGATTCATTTTTTAATAAGCTGTTAAGAAGAATACCTTCATGATCTCTCCAAAACAGAGCATTTTATAATATACAAAATTTCAAGGATTTCATCTTTAAAAACCTACTTTTAGTCCTAGATAATATAGGAGGAGCTTGTAAATTCTATAAAACATAAATAATATCAACATACCAGGATGATTCACTAAAGGCCTAGCTGATTAGTGGAGTCACCATCTCCTCTTCATTATCTATTGTTGCAATAAAGTTTATATCCAAGGCCTGACAGTTCGATTCGGCCATGAGCTTGGCTAAACCTTGGCCCTTGATTAACTTAGCAGGTTTGATTTCTATATCATACTCTAAAATAGTAGCAATCCACTTTTCCCTCTTTCCATTAGGACCATCCTGAGTTAGGATGTCTTTGACTCTTGAATTTGGAACATAGGCTACTATATGAGAATATAAGATGTATAACCTCAATTCCTTAATGGCTTTGACTAAAGCCAATGCTTGTTTTTCCATTATGTTGTATTTCAAGGGGGCATCTGTCAACTATGCTAAAGAAAGCAATGGTTGTTCATAGCCTTGGTCATTTTTCTGCAGTAGAACTGTAGCTATTGTGTGCTCAAAAGCAAAGGAAAACAAGATGAAATCTCTGTCAAATTTAGGACTAATTAGCACATGAGTTTTAGTTAAGGCTAGTTTGATGTCTTCAAAGGATTTTTTAGCCTCAACAGTCCATTATATGGTCAAACCTTTTTCAACATATTTTTAAGTGATCTAATTAATTATGCTAGATTAGATATAAATATTCTAAGAAAGTTATTTTTTCCTAAGAAAGCTTGTAACTCTCTAATGTTTTTAGGGTGTTGTATTTGCAGGATGGATTCTATTCTCGCAGGGTCCATCCTTATACCATCTTTTGAGAGTATGTGACCTAACAACTTTCCTTCTTCTAACCCAAACAAAGACTTTTTGGGGTTCAAGGAGATTCCAAATTTCCTGCATTTAATAAAAAATTGTCTTAGATGATCCAAATGTTGATTGTCAAATTTTGAAAAAAATAGTAATATCATCAATATGTATCACAAGGAAATCATGAATTTATTTTGCAAAGGCTAAATCCATAGCCCTCTGGAAAGTAGCTCCTACATTCATTAGCCCAAAAGGCATTTTCACATACATAACTATGCCCCAAGGAGTAGTAAAGGCAGTCTTGGGTTGGTCTTCTAGATGAACCAAGATTTGATTGTAACCAGAAAACCCGTCCAACAATGAGATTCTGGTTGATCCAACTACTCTCTGTAAAATGTGATCCATTTTGGGGAGAGGGTAATTTTCCTTTAGTGACACTTTGTTGATGTTTCCAAGATCCACACAGAGTTTGATCTCACTAGTTTTCTTTCTAGTTGGCACCAAGTTTGAGACCTAATCAGAAAATCTAATTGGTGCAATTATTTTGGCATCATACATCCTCTGAATTTATTTCTCAATCGCAGGCAATAAAACAAGATTAATCCTTCTAAGTTTTTGTTTGAAAGGCTTTTGATTTTATTTAATGGGGATTGTGTGTTGGATGATGTTAGTGTCATAGGATTTAAGGTCCTCATAACTCCAAGAAAAGACATCTTGAAACTCAATCAACAATTCAATGTACTTTACTTTTTTAGTTGGAGGTAATGATTTTGAATGTTTGATTAGTTTAGGATTTCATCGGTGCATATATTACATTCCTCTATATCAGACCTTAATGGTTCCATTTTAGGTTTCCTAGGAACATATTTGAATCAAAAAAATATTCCAGAGGGGCTAAACCCTTTGGTGAGAAGTTATCCTTGAGATTAATTACTTCAGTTTCTTCACTGGTTATTTCATCAATCTCAATTTTCTCTAAGTTATCTACATCTGATTTAGTAAATTTAGTTGGGTTGATTCTATATAGTTCATAACCTTCTATCTCATCCTTAGTGTCAGGAACTATGGATGTATCAGTGTCTATACTATTATTTACAAATTCATCTTCTGAAATCAAAAAAGTTATTTATCTGTTTGTCATTAGAAAATACTAGCCAATTCTTCAAATTGTCAAGAATTGTAGGTCTGTACCTAACTTCAGCAGTGTATTGATGGTTAGGTTGGAAGGGTAATTTGCAAGTTCTAGAAAACATTGCTAAACTATAGGCTTGCATATTGTGTTTTATAGGGATTACTGCAAGCTTTATTTCTAGGAAAGTGTTAAGTATTTCTACAATAGTTCCCCTATAATAACTTAATCTAGGGTCCTTTGTCATATATATGACATCAATCTGTTTTGAGATTAGTTTAGAGTCTCCCATGACAGAAACTTTTTTATGTCCTAAATTCCCAACTAACTTAAGACCTAAAATTAATGCTTCATACTCGGCCATATTATTAGTACATTTAAAATTCAATCTATATGCATGGCCTTCTGATTGATTATTATCCAAATTACATATCCACACTCCTACTTCTGATCCAAACATATTGGCTACTTCATTGAATTATAAATGCCATAATATCTCATGCTCATAATTTTCACTATTTGGTGCAACAAAGTTTTCATCACTTACAACAATTTGACCATGTTGTTCATTGAAAAGTTTTGTAGTTTGGTTAGTTTCATTTTGTGTAGGAACTGCAATTTCTTTTGGTTTTGTATTAGTACAATCTAAAATTTCTTCTTTTGTTTGATTAACATTATACAGAATAAAATAATCAATGTCTGAGTGTATGGAGTAGATGGTAAGGTTTTGAGGCTGATCCTCGCTACTTACCATATATTTCATTAAGGTTTCTCGGTATAGTTTCTTAGCTTGTCTAAAAATACAAAATCGTTGCATATGACATATCTAGTTGTAAGGATCCCTGAAGTTTGGCTCCCCATGATCTGGATAACATAATGCCATAATTTGGTGGGATGTTAACAATTACAATATCTATAAGGATGCTTTTGGCAGGATATTGGACTAAAGAAACACACATGTCTTTGATCAATCCTAGAAACTTTACTTGATTGGAGTCAAATGAGAATAAGTCTTTGTAAGGCCTTGTAATGTCTAGGTTTAACTTCTCCATTACTGAATTGGGCATTAAGTTGTGAGAGGCCCCAGAATCCAATATTTTATTGTGTATATTTTTTTCATGGATAATAATGCTAATGTAAAAAGGTGGAACTCCTCCTTCTAATGGTTTTCCATTAACATCTGGACCAAATATGAGTTCAGGTTGGTCATCAAACAAGTTGAAAAAATCCTCATTTTCAACAATATTTAGGGTCTGGTTTATCTATGACTTGTAAGTTTCATTCTTGATTAGTATTGTTAAAGGAACTGAAATCTTTAGCTTTTTTATCTTTGTTCCCAGATTGAATGGTAAAGAAGCATTTTCTGTTTGAAGGTTTTGAATTTTTGAAGTAGGGATTTGAGTAGACTTGCCTTCTTTTCCTTTATTGGGGATCTCCTTCTTTGGATTTTCAGAGCTGGTGTTTTGAGTTTTTTCCATTGGTTCCTTAGGTGGAATTGAAGCAGATGGTTGATTAGCAGAAGGTTGATCAGAGTTTATATCTACAACGGTGGGGCCAGAAGGATTTTGGTTCTACCTAGGGAGAATTTGGAGGATCTTTGAAACAGGGTTTTCTTTTATTTTCTTAGGTTTATTTTGCACTGTTTTCTTGGTTTGGTTAGGGACATCAAAATTCTTTCTTCTTCTTATATTATACTATTTATGTACTTCAAAAATGGTAGAATCATATCCTTGTTTGTAATCAAATGAGTCTCCAAACTGTATTTGTAATTGCTGCAACATATGCAGTTCCTACTCATCTTGGGTCATAAAAACAATGTCCTCATCATTTATCCCCATTAGGTTAATTTGTGTGTCTTGTTCTGGATCTTTAGGATGGGATGTTTCTACATACTTTTCTTGAAAAGGAGGCTTAATGTTATGATCCAGTCCATTTTTCCCAATGTTTTGATTTTGGTTTTTTCTAAAATTTGGGTTTCTTACTAGAGGTGCTTGTTGGTTATCCCATTGGGGTTTCCTTTCTATGTTATCTATTCTATCCATTAATCTTTCATACTTTTGGCTAAGCTATCTATTTTAATGTCAGAGGGTGAAGCTTCATCCTTAGCAGTTCCTCTTTTTTCATTTCTAACTCTAGCCCTTTTAGCTAACAAATTATCTTCAACACTAATAGCTACACTTTGCATTTCTTCTAATGTTGGGGGGGGTTTCTTTCCCTAAGTTGGTGTGACATATCTGTTTCAAAACCATCAGGGAACTTTATTAATGCTAATTCAGGTGGAGGTATAAGGTTAACTGGGATGGTGTTATATATACTATTGAATCTAGTGTAGTAATCTTGAACAGTCTCATTAGGTCCCCTTCTAATATTCTCATATTCTGAAAGGATTTGTAGGGGATTAATTTTCTTTTCCCATCTGTTCAAAAATTGTTGGTGAAATGATTCGAAACTATCAATACTATTAACAAGTAATGCTCTAAACCATTTCCTAACATCACCAGCTAAAGTCTAGGCAAAGAGTCTCATTTGAACATTATTTGTGTCAATTTCGTGCAACTCAAAGTAATATGTTATCTTCTTGACATGTTGTTGAGCAGTGTAATGTCTTGTGCCATCAAATTGAACAATTTTACTTTGGTAGTATGCTGGCATAGCACAAAGTTGGGCAAGTAAAACAAGAGGAGCATATCTATTTCCCATGGTTGTAAGTTGGGAGGGGTTAAGATGTGGATGAAGAATAGATGAAGAACCAGGACTAGTAGGTGATGAATGGGAGATGATAGGTTGGTGAGGAAGAGTAGGTACAAATGGTGGTGAAGAATGGACTTCAGAAGGTATTATTGATGAAATTGAAGGGAAAAATGGTGAATTCAAAGTAATGGATGATTGTTCAGAAAGCTCAGCGGTTGTGGAAGTATTAATGGATGATTGTGGAGATTTCAGAATGTATTCATCAATGTATTTGTTGGCTTGTTGAACTTCAAGGTCTATGATAAAGTCAGGATCTAGAACAATGTCACTGAGTGCATTTTCAGATTTTTTTTCTTCTAAATAATGATTGTTCAAATGGAACATCAAAGGGAAGTTCTTCTAAAAATAACCACTCATCAGGACATGAATTAGATTTAAGTAATGGGATATGGCTAACTAGACTTTATCCTTTTTTGGATTTTCTTGAAATTAGGTTGGGATTATCAACTATTGGGGCAGGGTTTGGGTCTGGATTAGCCCTAGTAAAATAAGTCCTCCTGGAAGCCATAATTTTAAACTTTTTAGTTGCTTTTATGAGATTCTTTTCTAGAAACTTCTAACAAATGAATTTAAGAGGTTTAGAATGAAGATTTAGGATTTTATTAAAGCTTTATTGGGACTGAGGATTCAAGTTCCCTAGTATGGTCACCACTATGTTATCACTCATAACTTTTCCCTAGAAGTTTTTAGAAGAAGGAAAGGACCAAGGTAACCACAAACCAACTTTTAAGCATAGGCTCTAGCCAACCTATGGCTCAGAGAGGGCTCTCTCTATATGATTTAGCTTTGTTCGCTAGGATTTTAGGCTAGTTCTGAAGGTTTAGTGGGGTTTTTATTTGTATTGAAGATTGGATGGTGGAATATTTAAACAAATAAATAGAATGATGTTTTTGGACCATTGGACTATGGATTCAACAGAAGGGCAACAGAACTGAATTTAACTCACTAAAGGGAGTGTTCAAAGGGCAAGCTAGCAAAGTACAGTGCAGTTCTTTGGGCCAGTTGGGTGAAATGGTATTAACTAGGGTGAGAGAGCAATTAAGAATTCTCAAACTGGGATCAAAATGAGGAACAAAGGATAATCAGAAACAAAGGGAAATTAAGAATCCTTTGATATAGATTACAGGGAGACAACCTAAACTAAGGAGCAGTCAACAATTCCTTAACTTAGATGATTAACAGAAAAAATTTAAATGCATAATAGTTAAAATAGAGTGCAATGAAGCAAATTCGGAGATATCATTCCATATTATAGCATTTAGATTTCAGATATACATTAAATATTGTGGATTTTTTTTAACAAAAATGACAATAACGTAAGAAAATATTTGTCCACACTTCACTCTACACATGAATCCTTTGAAATATCTTGCCTTTATTCATTAACGCAGCTTGCTGGTCCAGTCAGTGATACAATAGCTTATAGTCTTTTGATCAAAAAGGTCTATAGAAATGTCTAAGAATCCACACTACATACTTCGAATTGTGAAGTATTTATACAAAAATTATTTACAAAATATCTCAAAACAAACTTGAGATTTAACTTAGGAAATACAAAATATCTTCTTGCAGGAAGATAGAGACAGCTATTGAACTATTTCATGTTGTCCCTTTTATTGTGGTGTTGTTGGCTTTTATGGTTGGATTTAAGCCATTTAGGCTGGCTTGTCGTTGTGGTCTTTTATGCTAGAATCTTCTTTATCTTTTATCTTTCACATAATACTCTTTGACATTGATACTCTTTAACCATCCTGACCTATTTTCATCTGTTTACTTGGCTATTCTACTTTTACTATGTAGTAACTTTTTTACTGTAAATTTCTCACAGTAAATTAGTCATCTTTCCCCACCATTCTGCATCAGGTAACTTGACATTCGTCATTTGCCTATATATCTCATCAGCCTCGGTATGCTTAGCAAAATTGGGCTTGGTGATGAATAGGTGTTTTGTCTCATGCTAGATAAAAAACAAGTTCTCAAATGTATTATACAAAACTTTGCCTGTTGGCTATGCTTTTTGTTGAAAATAGCAACAAGAAATGCTAAAAATAGCATTCCTATAGATAGCATTTTGGGATACATTCCAATTTTAATTAGTCCCTAAATTAAAATTCTGAATTAAAATTTGAGTTTGAGCTCAACAATTGTTTGTAAAATAATAATTAATTCATCTTGAGTTAATTAGTTAGAGAAAATCAAACATGAAGTCTATGTGAAGACATGCATCAGTTATCCATTTGATTGAGGAAGTTATCCCTTAATTAAGGAGATCGGGATGAGTTGTACTTTGAGTTGTAATTAGTTAGCTTAGTTAACTAAGTTAAGTCCAGTTAGATTAGTTCCAACAGTTTGTGGAACTGATTGTGAGTTTAGTTAGTTAATGCATGCATGCATGAAACTAGTGTACTTCATATAACTAAATATTCTCTCATAAATAACTCATGCATGTCAGTTCAGATAGAGACCCAATTGAGACCAAAGAATGGGACAACATATTATTAGTTGCAAGAATATTCCCATGAGGATATGTCTTGCATCCAGAAGGAATTCTTTCCTTGAGGATTGCACAGTTATTTCTGAGGTTGGTGAGCAGTGCATGAGGTAATTACACACAGGTGGCAGCTTGAGGACCCAGGAGAAGCTGCGTAAGGAAATAGGAGGCTTGGATGACTGAGGGAAGGCATATGTGTTGTATATTTTGTCTATGAGCAACATTAAGGGATTGTACTGAGAGTTGGATTGCTTGTGAGCTAAAGCTTTGTGTAATCCTAAGATATTTCCACTTGTATGATAATAAAGAGATCAGGGATTTTAGCTGAGGCTTTCCCCTGAGTATTCTTTTTTGTTCACATATGATTGTTTCTTCTTCATCTATTATATGTGTTCTATTTTATCTTGCTCAAAATTTATTAAGCTTTCGCAAGTTTGTTTGTAGAAGTAGATCAAGTATTTTGCTTCAGTATATTGCATTATCAGGTGATTGTTGAATTGCTAGCTTGTTCTTTAACCAACTACCTTAGTCTATTATCATAGTCCTACTACGTCATAAGTTTGTCATTAATGGCTAATGGACTAGGCAATCCTTTCTCCCTCAAAATTTGGAATTTAGCCATGAATCTATCAATGTCTACCTACATGTTCTGGCACTTTTCTTCCAATTTTAGCATTAGGTTTCTCTTGGAAAGGACCTTCCTTATTTCCAAAATGGTTTTGGTTTTGTCTTCTATATCTAGCTCGTGAAGCTCATGCTTGTTTTTACTGTTAAGGAAATGGATGAGTCTATTGGCATCCTCAGGCATGTCACCCAATTCCTCCTTGACGTTTTGGATAGCTCATGTAGCTATCTTTATCAATTCTATCAGCTCAAAAATAACTTGAATAGATGGCCAAATATCCTTGACGGACTTAATGATATTGGCCCATAATAATTCCTTGGCTTGCCCAAGGGGTTACTCTAATGTTAAGTCTTTCTCGATAGCTTTGACTCTTTCACTCATTCTATTGGCTTTTTGTGCCTCTTCCTTTTTCATAATTTGTGCAAGTTTGTAGTTAGTTTCTAAACTTGCCACCTTTTCTTTCAGTTTGTTCATTTCTATAGCATGAATAGACATTTCCTCCATGGCTTTAACCAACTCTGCTACTTTTTCTCCTGATGCACCTGCTGTTTTAGACTATGTTGTGACTAGAAATGTTGTGGCAGGTGGAGCTGTAGGTGCTAGTGAGGTTGTTAGTGTGGAAGGGATTGTTGTAGATACTATAGGGATGACATTTGTGGAAGTTATGACTATGTTAGTTTGTTTCAATTGGATCAAGATATCCAATTCTTTCTTTGTCTCTCTTAGTTGATCATTAAGTTTTAGGACCAAGTCCATGAATTCTTCATGTCTGGTTTGGCTCTCTAAGACTTCAAGTGTTTGAGGATGTTGCAGCTGAGGTATCTTCAATTACTTCTTAAACAATATCATCATTTTTATTCTTTATGAGCTGCTCTGTAACTTTAATATCTTTGGTATCATGTCCCAACTCAGTAACTAAGTCTTCCAAAGACTTAATCCTAGTATCCTTGGCCTGTGAGGAGACCTTATCCAACTAAAACTGTGCCGAGATATTATTCAATGAGTTTTGTAGCTGATGGGCAGCTATGGCTTTACCTGTAAGGGTGGAGTATATCATCTCTCTAACATGTTTATGCAGTTCTATTTGGTATGTGGGATGAATATCCCTTGCCATCACTTCAAAATCAACTCTCTTGAAGTCTGATGATGTCTTGGGCTGCTGTGATGTAGGTTTGATAAAGGACATTTGAAGCTTTCCCTCCTTGATGTCAAAAGCTGACATCAGCCTTGTTTGATTTGTGGGAGTGATTTTTAGATATTGAGCATATGTCTGAGCTTTGAGCTTCTCATTCCTCATTTTGATTTCTTTATATTTGTCCTTTATGTCTTGGTCCTTGTCAGCATGCCTACTAAATGAAGACACTTCCACACTTAGCTGCCTTTCCAACATCTGAGTCTGTGATATGGATGGATCTTGTATGTCCTCAGATGGGGTTGTGTCCCTGCTTCTAACTCCTTCTATGTTGGTTACCTGTGTTGATCCTTCTATATCTTCCTATTTAGAAATAGGATTGAGCTTTCGCCTCTTGCTGTGACTAGTTTCACACTGAACATTAGATGTATCCATGCTTGAAGCAAAATCTCCCTCTTTATTTCTCTTGGGATTTCTATCTTCATTTTGAGGTGTCTGTATGATAAGGGGGTTACTCATGGTGGCTTCTTGCTATTCTGGTACCTGCAGAAATGAGCTCTCGTCAAGCTACCTCTCTAAATCAATCAAGGTATTTTCAATGTCTACCTTTGTACTATCTCTATCTACAAGAGTGTTCTTCAACCACTTAGATTGATTGGCATAAGCTTCTATTTCAGGTATGGGGTGATGAATGTAAGGCCCCAATTTAACCTTTTGCCTAAGTCTGGTCATGAATCCCCGAGGGTCATATCTCCACATGAAACTCTTTTGGAATTTCATTTCTTGCAATATGTGAGCTGCTTCCTCCCCTGCCTCTCATGAATTATAGATGAAAGGGCCCAATTGATTTTGACTCTAAACTAGGTTTTCTTCTTGGCCGAACAAAATTTACTTCATTTGAATTCATTATTTTCCTATAATACTCCAAAGCAAATAACCTCATGGGGAGGTATTTGGGTAGTTTATGTGGCACAAGATAGCACCCATAGATCCTTATCTCTGTGTGGTTTTGGTACAGGTACAAATCTCCCACTTTGGTTTGCTTGGATAACTGGAGGACTCTTTTTATCTATGGACTTATACTAGGTGGAGGATTTCCTTTAAGCATAGTCATGACTAGATGTATAAGAGAATCTATGAAATATGAGAAGGTGTATGGTGATGTTAGATTTTAGGCTTCCGTGGAAGTCTTTTGCAGTGGTATGATCTGGATTATCCACAGTTTTGTGTTCATTCTGTCTACGTTTCAAACCCCAAATGGGGTCCATCATCAGGACAAATCAGATAGACAAAATATGAATGAAAGATTATTGAGAGGAGCCATGCGGCTGGATATAAATAAACCAGGAACCCTAATTTTATATAAGGGTCGACACTTGATTTCTAATTTAAAAAAAAAATTATAATTTTTTTTTTTATATAATTAATTATTTAATTATTCATTATTAGCTCAGGTTTTAATTATTTTAATTATGAATTTTTATTTTTGGAATAGTGGGGTCCAAAAAATGATAGACGTGGGTTGGCCTTTGGTATCCAGCTTCTGAAGAGTGAATGGAAACCTATCTAATTGATAATATAAAAATAGGTGGTAAAATCCAGATGAGTATTTGAATACTCTTTCATTACTCATTCTAGTGAATTTCTCGTGCATCCTATCAGCTATAAACTCATAATAGTTGTACAAAACAATGGGAGGTTGTCTTGGAGTATAAATGTACATGAAGGCAAGTATAAGCTCATCAATGTATTCACTTGTAGTGTAGCCCAAAATGCATGATATCATGGTCACAATCTACTTGCCCCTTGTAGAGAAAATGGTTGACATATATTTTGGGGGATCTTTAGGAATATGTTTTTCTTCTACAATGTAAGTTTGGAGTAACTGGGCCAATATGGATGGATTTAACTTGGTGTATTGGTCTATCATATCTCAAATTGGGAGTGGGGTTAAATTTGATGTTGGTTGAAAATGTAGCATTTCGTTTATGGACTCAGCTGTGATAGTAAAAAAAACCTTTTGGTCATGAGACATGATAGCTCTATGGCTAGGGATGTAGCATGCATGGCACATATGGACAATTTCTGGGAAGATGTGTACTTGGGGGAATTGATACTTGGGTAAATTGGTCTCCCAAAGGCCAATGTCATCTGAATGGTTTAGGTAGTTGTCGCTGCTCAAGCAATGAATTTTGAGCAGCAGATCTAATGCACTGGTATGTTTTATTTGGAAATCCCTATGAGTTAGGGGAAGGTGGTCCAAGTCTAAATGTAGGGTTGTCACAGGTCTAACATCCATGGAGAGAGGGACAGCCATTATTCAATTCTTGTGGATTTGAATTAGTCACTTGGGGTTTGTTCAGAGGTTTAAAACAAAAATTGGAAACTTTTTTAAATGGTTTTGGTCACAGGTGCTCTAAGCTTAAGATATTTTTTAATTAATTTGACTTAATGAAAATAATGAACAGGCTGAGTGCTTCCAAATTTGAATAGGGAGTGGTATTCTATGGTGAAATACCAGGAATTTCAGTGAATTGGGTTCAAGTTGATGGTTCATAGCAACTGCAGAGGTTTGCACGATTCTAGCACAGAGTAGGAGGTCAGTTAGGTTGTTTGTAGTGTCTTCTGGAGCGAATTTGGAGGTTTGTTGGTAAATTTGGCATTTTCCAAAGTCACAAAATCTTTCATGATTTTACAAAGAAAATGAGTGAAAAGGGCGAAAAGAGGGCTTTTCAGCCTTTTATAGAAAAACAATTGCTTTTGGCGTCATTTACAAATGAAAACTTGGTGGTTTTTTAGTTAATTGGAGAAGCAGTATTGGAGGGTCGTCACATCACTTTTGTGGTGCGGGCGGTATTTGTGAGGGATCAGTCGATGTACTGCAGCATTTGACACGTAGTAGTAGCGGGTTGGGGAAAACCACTTTATCGGGTGGGTAAATATTGGTGATCGGGTGTGGCTGATATGGCCGTAGGCCTTTAGATTTAGGTGCTTGTGATCTAATGGTAGTTGGGTGGAGAAGATGCATGGAGGAAAAATGAAAGGCTTTTGGGGGGGCCCATAGGTTTAATCTTCGTTGGTATGGGATTAGTTTAGGAATTAATCCTGGGTTACGTGAGCGGGGCTTAATTGCGGGATTAGGGAATTAGGTGAGGTTAATGACGTGATTAATAAATTTTGTTGAGATATGGGATAAAGTGTATAGTTTATAACTAAACTAGGGGTTGGGTTATTTACATAAAGGAATTAATTAATATTCGAAAAAGGTAATTATAGGGGATATATACAATAACATTAGAAATTAATATGAAATGAGCGGAGTGATTATTCCTTAAGCATAATGTAACATGTAATATTTGGGCGCTTTACATACACTTAGTACTTAGGATAAAATTCTTTTGTGGGTTTTTGTATGAAATATGTTTTAATGTTGGTTGGGGGGGGGGGGGGGGGGGAGGATTTTACCTTCCCTTGGTAAATGAAGTTTAACCTTAGGAAAAGGGGTTTTATTAAACTTAATGAGGGGAGATGAAGGGAGATGAATTTTTATGAAGGGGATTCTAGCACTTGTGTCCATAAGTCATTAAGCCTAGGGTTTGGTCCCTCCAAAAGTTAGAGAAATGCACTAAGCCTCTTTGACTTAAAGGATTTAAGTACTTAGAACTTATTTATGGGAAACTAGTAAATAGAGGGGTGAAATGAGTGATGTTAAATAAACTAAGTTGTAAACCATTGTCCTTGCTTTGTTTACTTCTTATGCACATTTGAAAGATGTATTTAAACATCACATAAGTGCTTTTGTGTAATCACTTGATATTTCTACAACCTTTCTTATACTTACCCATTTACTCACCCTACCATTTTTTCTTCATTTTATTTGGGTACATTTAGGCTAGCAAACCCTCATCAATTCTTTTTCTTTTACAAAGTATACTATCTAATTCTAACCTTATATCATCCAAGGGTTCAGATTAAATTCATGAGCTCCTTTTATTTTCTCTACCTATCTAATGATCTGCCAAGATTAAACGGTTTGGTCAGATTTTATTCTCTAACTATAAACATAAAATTCAAAGCATGGTATTATCAAGATTAAACAATTTGATTACCATTGATTGTGGCATGAATAACAAGCTGGAAACAAACATTATTATGCATAAAAGTAAATAGTAGTGGCATTTTGACTTGCACACTTTCATGGTAATTTTTGGGGTTCATATGTTTTTATTTTTTGACCTTTCTTATTCTTTTTGTCCTTTGATTGTTATTTTAGGACATACCCTCTTCACATATTATTATTATTATTTATGGAAAAAATTTGCAAAAATAAAAGGTATGTACAATATTACAAGGCTTAACCTTAGTCATTCAAAATTATGAATCTTATTGGTATAGGAACCTAACAGTGGCTCCACTTGGGGATGACAATTTCTAGTGAAATGTCAAGAACTTTCAAGATCAGTGGCTTTTGAATTGTCATTGTTGTTACCTTGCAAAGTGTTCCTCTATGCATCTACATTGTTGATACTTATGACAGTGAATATTTCAAATCTTAGGGCCTTATCTTCGGGCTTCAACTTCAAAAATCACCATCCAATCCAAAATAAACTTTGAAAATAGAATATGTACAAATGGGAAATGAAAATTAGTAACTAGTTTCAAAGTAGTGTTTTAGCATCCGACCATTCATTGGTGCACCTTCTACATCTGTACCATCAATTTCTCTCAGGAAGAAAGCATTATTTCCTCAATAAGCATAGATGACAAGGGACCTTTCCATAGGAAATCAAATTTCCGATGTTTACCTTTGTCTTCCCTCCTTGAATCCCACTTGAGCACCTTGTCACCATGGTAGAAATCTTCAACCTTGGTTCTCTTATCAAAAATATTTTTAACCCTTTCCTGCACAACATGAGCCCTGATGTAGACCTCTTCTCTAGTTTGTTGTAGATGAATAGTTTGGTTGACTCTTCTTTGCATACTATTTGGTTCAACCTGCAATTCTTGAAGTATCTTCATTACTGGTACTCCCAAAGAGGATGGACAAACATCTTCCATCACATAAACTAGTTGATAGGGAGAAGTACCAATTGATTTCTTAGTAGTCAATCTATTTGCGCATAAGGTGTTGACTAGCTTCTTATTCCAGGTGTTCTTATTGTCCTCTATTAACTTCTTGATGATGTTTACCAGGCTTTTATTTGAGGATTTTCCCAGTCCATTTCCATGAGGGTAATAAGTTGTAGAATGGCATAGGGTGATATGGTATTTCTTGCATAAATATATCATTATTTTGGATTTAAAGGATGTTGCATTATCAGAAATGAGCTTAGTCAGACATCCAAATATTGATAGAATATTGGTTTCAAGGAAGGTTATGATGATAGTGTATGTGGCTTGCCTTGAAGGTATGACCTCTATCCATTTTGTGAAGTAGTATGTTGCTATGAGGATCCATTTGTGCTGGGCAGAGGAGGGTGGGTGAATTGAACCAATGAAGTCTAAACCCCATTATTGAAAAGGTATTTAAGAAGAGATTGGCTTGAGGGGTAGAGGTTAAATCTTTTTCTTCCCCTAAAAAATTTGACATTTGTGACAGGAGGCCACATATTTTTTGATATCAGCAAACAAGGTAGGCTAGTAGAAACCAGCTCTAAGGATTTTATCTGCAGTGGTTTTCCAGTAAATATGTCCTCCACAGTCACTTGCATGAAACTCCTGTAAAAATCTGTTAGATTCATTTTTTAATAAGGAATTAAGAGGAGTACCTTCATGATCTCTCCAAAACAGAGCATTTTCTAATAAAGAAAATTTCAAGGATTTCATATTTAAAAACCTTCTTTTAGTCCTAGATAATTTAGGAGGAGCTTGTAAATTCTTTAAAACATAAATAATATTAGCATACCGAGGTGATTCAATGAAGGCCTAGCTGATTAGTGGATTCATCATCTCCTCTTCATTATCTATTGTTGCAATAAAGTTTATATCCAAGGCCTGACAGTTCGATTCAACCATGAGCTTGGCTAAACCTTGGCCCTTGATTAACTTAGTAGGTTTGATTTCGATATCATACTCTAAAATAGTTGCAATCGACTTTCCCCTCTTTCCATCAGGACCATCCTGAGTCAAGATGTCTTTGACTATTGAATTTGGAACGTAGGCTACTATTTGAGAATATGAGATGTATACCCTAAAGTCCTTAATGGATTTGACTAAAGCTAATGCTTGTTTTTCCATTATGTTTTCCTTCTGAGGGCTTTGCTAAAGAAAGCAATGGGTTGTTCATAGCCCTGGTCATTTTTTTGCAATAGAACTACAACAATTGTGTGCTTAGAAGTAAAGGAAAACAAGATGAAATTCTATTGAATTTAGGACTAATTAACACATGATTTTTAGTTAAGGCCAGTTTGATGTCTTCAAAGGATTTTCTTAGCCTCAACTGTCCATTTTATGGTGGAATCTGTTTTCAACATATTGTTAAGTGATCTAGTTAACTCTGCTAGATTAGATATAAATCTTCTAAGAAAGTTAATTTTTCCCAAGAAAGTTTGTAACTCTCTAACGTTCCTAGGGTGTTGTATTTGAAACATGGCTTCTATTCTTATAGGGTCTATCCTTATACCATCTTTTGAAATTATGTGACCTAACAACTTTCCTTCTGCTAACCCAAACAAATACTTTTTGGGGTTCAAGGAGATTCCAAATTTCCTGCATTTAATAAAAACTTGTCTTAGATGATCCAAATGTTGATTGTCAGATTTTGAAAAAACAGTAATATCCTCTAGATATATCACAAGGAAATCATGAGTTTCTTTTGCAAAATCTATATCCATATCCCTATGGAAAGTAGCTACTACATTCATTAGACCAAAAGGAATTTTCACATACATAAATGTGCCCCAAGGAGTAGTAAAGGCAGCCTTGGGCTAGTCATCTGGATGAACCAAGATTTGATTGTAACCAGAAAACCCATCCAACAATGAGATTCTGGTTGATCCAACTACCCTCTGTAAACTGTGATCCATTTTAGGGAGAGGGTAATTGTCCTTTAGTGACACTTTGTTGAGGCTTCTGAGATCCACACAGAGTCTAATCTCACCAGTTTTCTTTCTAGTTGGCACCAAGTTTGAGACCCAATCAGAAAATATGATTGGTGCAATTATTTTGGAATCATACACCCTCTAAATTTCTTTCTCAATTGCAGGCAATAAAATAGGATTAATCCTTCTAAGATTTTTTTTAAAGGCTTTTGATTTTTCATTAATGGGGATTGTGTGTTGGATGATGTTGGTGTCATAGGATTTAAGGACCTCATAAATCCAAGCAAAGACATCTTGAAACTCTTTCAAAAATTCATTGTACTTTAATTTTTCAATTGGAGGTAATGATTTGAAACTTTGATCAGTTTAGGATTTTAATCAGTGCCTATATTACATTCCTCTATATCATACCTTAATTGTTCCATTTTCGGTTTCCTAAGAACATCATTTGAATCAAATAAACCTTCTAGAGGGGGTAAGCCCTTTGGTAAGAAGTTATCCTTGAGATTAATTACTTTGGTTTCTTCATTGATTATTTCATCAATCTCAATTTTCTCTAAGTTATATACATCTTATTTAGTAAATTTAGTTGGTTTGATTATATCTAGTTCGTCACCTTCTATCTCATCCTTAGTGTCAGGATCTATGGATGTATCAATGTCTATATTATTATTTATAAATTCTTCTTCTGAAATCAAAAAGTTATTTATTTGTTTGTCATTAGAAAATACTTGCCAATTCTTCAAATTATCAGGGAATTGCAGGCCTATGACTAACTTCAGCAGTGTATTGATGGTTAGGTTGTGTTATCACTTAGAACTAAAGGTTTAATGCATACAGTTACATGCCCTAGTCCGATGACAAAGGTTTATGTTTAACCTGTTTCCATTTTTATTTGCCTCACTTAGGAATCAGAGTTTTAAAGGTTTTTAAGCTTAAATTAGACTCTGCTCCTATTGGCTATTCTCCACTCATCATTATTCCATAAGTCATGTCTTTTTTATGCCAAGTCACCTTGTCCTTTAGTGATTCCGCACCGTAGTCTCATTGGCCCATTTCGCAGCGCAATCATAGTCTAGCAGTTTCGCAGCGTGTAATGATTAAGCCATTTCGCAGCGCATCATTAAAAAATATAACTAACAGCGCTACGAAATCATGGATTCGTGCATTTCGCATTGAATCCTTCCTGAAATGTCAAGTCCATAGGTGAGTCAGCATGTCCGTCCATTCATGCCAGTCTAAGGACCTCTTGAAATCATGTCTGAACGTTCACTTGCCGCTCTTCCACCAATAGATTTCTGATATGCACGGAAATCTCATTCCCAAGAGATTTTACCGTGCATAGTCCTTAATAATGGTCGTCAAGGTGGCATGAGTAACCAGTCATGTTCCAAATTTGAATTTCAAGCGAGGCTGTTCAAGCGAGCTTGATTACAAGCTAGGCTGAGTTAAAAAGGGAGGTGAATCATCTCGACCAAACTTGTTAGAATTCAGCTGTGAATATTTCCAAGTTAGAATTTGGCTGTGAGAATTTCCAAGTAAGAATTTGGCCGTGAGAATTTCAAAGTGAAGATGGAGAGAAAGGAGCACAGGTCCGGTAAATGCCAAAGGAATGAACCTGAAGGCCTAGACATAACCTTGAGAGATGAAGGCGTGAAGAAGGCTTTTAAAGACGCCGGGTGCTGGAGATTTTGTAAAAAGCTGCAAGGAGGGCATGCACAGGTAACAAAAGAGTTTGCACTTAATTTTACTGGTTTGAATTCAAAGGTTGCCATGTTAGAGATATCGGTTTCTCCAAAAGTAATAGTTGCTGTGACCGAGATACCAAGAGGCCAGGAAGAATGGTTTAAAAACTTTAAATTTGATAGAAATCCTTGTAAGGATTTCTTAAAAGAAGCATATGTAAATGAGGATTATACAAAAGCAGTGCCTAGGTTCTATCTCAAGGAACATTATGCTCTTCTTCTTACCTGCATTCAGAAGTATTTAACCTGTGAGGGAAGATACAATAAGGTTTATCCTTATCATTTCAAATTGCTCCTGCATTTTACTGGGAAGGTCTCCATAGACATTCCATTTTATTTATTTCGCAGTCTAAGTAAAATGTGTGATAAGGTGCAGCTCAGGAAAGAGGACTGTGAAACCTCTTTATTTCATCATGGCCTGATTAAGTTGTTGATTCTAGATAGCCTCCAGAAGATAGGCCGAGACTGGAATTATTTTATCTTTATGGCTGGTTTCCAAAGAAAAACTAGTCTTACTCCTCAACCAGCCAGAGAGTTTACAATAGCTGAGCTTCAAAGGGAGGCAAGAGCTAAAAACAAAACCAAACCACAGCCACCAAAACCAGTGAAGCCGTCAGTCATTCAAGAACAGCCTCAGAAAACAACAAAGGAGAAGACTCAGGGTAAGATGACTGTACCCAAAGTAAATAAACCTGAAGCAGTCACAAGGGTGAGGACAAGGAGCCAGATTAATAAAGAGAAAGGCAAAGCCATAGTTATCAAAGAGAGCCCTGTGTCTAAGGTGAGCCTAAATGATCTATTACAGGCTATTGAGTTAGAACAGTCTAAACCGGTTGAGATTGATTTGACACAATCACCACAGGTAAAGGTTAAGAAAACAAAGGCCTCAAAAAGGCTTAAGTTTGATGAGCCAGCCCAGGAATTTGTTTTCAATCCAAGAAGACCCATGAATAAGAATTTCCAACAGGTACAGGAAGCACTGCCCAAAACAGAGGAAAAAGGGAAAGGAACACGACCTCAACAAAAAAGAAGCAAAAGTAAAGCAGCCATCACATCTCAAGGAGATTACGTGGCAGCCATGAAAAGCCAAATAGAAGCAACTGAGGAAGAAATCAACCAACTGAAGAAAGCCGCTGAAGACCTGAAGGCAGAACTAAGCCGGGTACCTAATAAATGAATTCACTTTTCTGGAAAGATTTTGTTCCCAATTTTGCTAATGTTGCTTAAATCTTAGTGTTTTGAAGATGTTTAAATCCCTGCTACACATGTGAAGCATCAAAGGGAGTTTTTGGCAACCGATGGTTGGATGATATGAACTCTCGGGTTAAAAAAGTAAACTATTTTAAATAAAACAACAATTTCGTAGCGCGCTACGAAACTGCTGTAGATGATGTTTTTAAAAAAACGCAGACAGACAATTGATTTTATGAGCGGGAGTTTTTGAAAAAGGTACACCTGTCCATCACCAAAGCCTACAAAATATCTACACGTGGCCACGTTCCATTCTTTGGGATATTAAAGACTCAAAAAGGTGATGTTCATGTTCGAGCAAATTATGCAATAAAGAAGCCGAGAAACAGGGGACATCTCCGAATACCACGGGCAAATAGGGATTCAACACTTAAAGGCCAATATGGCATATTTAATATCCAGCTCAGCCAAATCTAAAGGGAACCAGGTGTCAAAGGACGAGGAGTAGCCACTATGGCACGAAGATAGAGTTAGAGTCATAATCTATTTAGGACTTTTTAAAAGTTACAATCAACAGTTTATTTGTATTTAATAGACAGTTAAATAGTTGATAGGTGTCTTTAGAGATAAGGATCGAGTTAAAATTCCCCTCATGCTGGAGGAGGAAACTCGAATTAGTTAGAATAAGGCTTATATATAGCTGAGACAGCAATGTAACAAGGGTTTGAGATTTGATAACAGAAAGTACTGTTTTAGCTTATGTAAAGACCATTTTCAGTAATACAAAGCATCTACTTTTCTTCTCAGGATTCACAAAGGATTTGTCATGTTCAGAATATGTGTTTTGTTCTTCCTTTAATGTCTTTTTTCAGTTGCATGGATGCATAATCACTCAGAATTCACTGATTGTGCTCTGATTTCCTGTATGCATGTGTGCACTGTGGTTTCATATAAGTTGTATTCTGAACATTTAAATGTTAAGTGCCCTGACCTCTATGCAAAGGTAGTGTCATTGTTTACAGAAGCTTGATTGACTCCATAAGCCCAATGGGAAATTATAAAATGTTTATCCAGCCACTATATTTGTCTATGTTGTTACATCACAAGAGTTAGCCATCTTATCATTAATAAAAAATCATAAACCCCTTTGAGAGAGCCCTCTCAGGCTAAGGAGGCTAAGCCTTAGTCAAAAGCTTGGTTTGAAATAGTTACTTAGAGTCATCCTGACCAGCAGCCTATCAAGCTTGATTTTGAGATAACAGGATACACTCATCAATGACCTTTCCAATCTAAGGATCGAGTCAAGAGAACCAATTAAGGAGTTTAACTCCCGATTTAACAAACTCTTGAACAAAATCCCTACTGATGATAAGCCAAGTGAGCAAATTAGAAGCGAATGGTACATTACAGCCTTACCCTCAAATATAGCCATTTTTGTAGATAGGGATAAAAACCCTACATTGGCTGAAAACATGAAAGAAGCCCTCGCTGTCGAAAAACGTGTAATCGCTTTGGAAAAGAAAGCTGCTCTAGAGGAACATAAATCCGAAAAGTGTCTTTCAAGGATGATTTAAAGAAGAAAATCACCAAAGATCCATACAATATGGAGGGCCTTCAAAAAGTCCTCAAAACCATGTCAAATGAAATGGTTGAGATTAAGAAGCAAGTAGCAGGGTCCTCAACAAAGAAACCTTACAGGAATTTTAAGAAGCCTGAGTCCAAGCCTCCAAATGTCATATCCTATGCAGATTCAGATCCTGAGGAAGAAGAAGAAGAAGAAACAATTACACCATCTGATGAATTAGAAGAAGAGAAAGTCGTTGAATGCCATGGAATGTGGGACTTTATACTGCCTAACTCCGATACCGAAGCCGAACAATAAGCCTTTCCCGTGACTACCAGGAGCAAAAGTACTCCTGAACCTATTCAGGCCAATTCAAAGAAAAGGAGTGCAGGTACCAATACTACGAAGGAAAAGGTACCCACAAGGAAGCCAGCTGCAACAGTATCTCAAAATCAACTTTCATCCTCCAATATACCTACATCATCTAAGACGTTGGTAGTATCGGACTCAATGGACTATAATATTGTTGATGATATGAAAAAGACTAAGGCAAACATTACCATGTTTAAACTCAGTAAATTAAAACATCAACAAAAATTGCTTCTCAAAGAACTTAATGTAGTTCCTTCTTTGCCTCTTCCCAGTACTAAAGCTGCAAGCGACTTAGGACAACCACCTTCTGGTAGAGTTGAGGCAATTGATACAATTCTAATTGGAGATAGATCAAATTCCCATACCCCTCCTTTCCTCTTAACGTACGAAATTTACAATCGAAATCTACATAATTTCTTGATTGACTCTGGGGCATCATCCAATATAATGCCAACTTCAGTTTGTTCTAAACTAAACATAGAACCCCAGAAGTCCTCAATTCACATTGTGCAGTTAGATAGAACTAAAGTCTAGGTTTTAGGGGAAATAAACTCTGTTACAATCAGGTTATCGGCTGATCCACAAGTGGTTCAAAGCATTGATATCTTAATCGCTGATATACCTGAGTTCTATGGTTTAATTTTAAGCAGGGATTGGTCGGAAAAGCTCCACGGGTATATTTCTACCGATTGGTCTCATATGTGGCTGCCCTACAAAGGAAAGCCAAACCAGATAAGAATCAATCGGGAGAAACACATGACACATACTGTTATAGAGTTCGAACAAGAGAATCAACCAGTTGTATTTAACAACAATATTTTAGGAAACTATTCTTCTGAATCATTCTTTGGCAACTATATTGCCCAGCCATCTCCTTTCTCGGTAAACAATTTCACATCACAAATCGAAAATTTTTCACAACTGACAGATCTAGATGTGTTAATGTTACTGAGAATTTTGTAAATAAAAATGTTGATAATTCTTTATTTTGGTCTTTATATTTTGAAGGTTCAAAATCTAGTGAAGGATCAGGAGCAGGGTGTATTTTGGTCAGCCCTGAGGGAGAAAAAACAATGCTTTCTTGTAGATTAGAATTTGAATGCACCAATAATACAACTGGGTATGAAGCCATGATCCAAGGATTATACAAAGCTACCGGCTTGAAAGTTCAATATTTAAAAGTGTTCGACGATTCAGAGATTGTGATAAAACAAGTTCGAAACACAATCCATTGTCTCTCTAATCACCTCAAACACTACCAGTCTTTAGTCCAAGAAATTTTATCTCATTTCTTAGCATTCAATATTTCACCTATTCCCAGATCCCAGAATGCAGCAGCTGACCTGTTGGCTAATGTTGCTTCTAAACTCCTACCTTCTGAAGATTTTAGTCTAGATAGATTTTCGGTAGAGTTGATCTTTAGGCCATCAGTCCCCGACAATATCACCAATTGGAGAGTATTCAACCACGATGAAGACATTCTACATTTCTTAACTTCTGACAAATCCTATAATGATCAGATCATTGATGAAAATGATCATGATCTTCAGATGAAAGAGAAACATGAGGAAAACTCCATACCAAAACCTGTGGTTAAACTTGAAGATCTCTATGACATTAAAGACAGGTTCAAACATGCAACCAATTCAAAAATCCAAAGTTCTACCTTAAGGTTTGAATTGATAAATCTTGGTACCGAGCATAACCCTCAAAATATTAATTTAGGATTAGGCCTTTATGAACAGGAAAGGACAACATTTATCATATTATTAAAGAAAAATAAACATGTCTTCGCTTGGAATTATGACGACTTAAAAACATATGATATATCTATTATACACCATACCATTCCAATGCTACCCGAACAAAAACCAGTTCAACAAAAATTGAGGAAAATACATCCAAACTTAGAGAGTCAGATAAAAACAAAACTCAATAAACTCTTAAAAGCAAAGATTATTTTTCCAGTTCGACACTCAAACTGGGTCTCCAATATGGTACCTGTCAAGAAGAAAAATGGTGACATTAGGATTTGTATTGATTTCAGAAACTTGAATAAGGCTAGTCAAAAAGATAATTTCCCATTACCTACCATGGAGCAAATACTCCATTCAGTAGCAGGTTCTGAACTAATGTCCTTTCTAGACGGTTTTTCAGGATACAACCAAGTTCTGGTTCATCCTGATGACAAACTCAAAACTACTTTCAGAACAAAATGGGGAACCTACGCCTATCAGAAAATGCCTTTTGGACTTATTAACGCAGGAGCTACATTCCAAAGAGAAATGGATATAACCTTCAAAGGATTGATCAACAAAACAATAGTCGTCTACTTAGATGATATTCCTGTATTTTCTAAAAAGAGGTCTAATCATTTACATGATTTGAATCAAATCTTTGAACGCTGTAAAAGGTATGACATTTCACTTAATCCTAAAAAATCCTTCTTTGCTTTAGATCAAGGAAAGCTCTTAGGCTTTATTGTTTCCAAAGATGGTGTTTATATTGACCCCGATAGGATTAAAGAAATTTCTGAAATCCCATTTCCTCATAACAAAAAATCATTGCAATCATTTTTAGGACAGATCAACTTTGTCAAAAGATTTGTTCTCGATTTTCTCATATCATTTTACCGTTACAAACCATGATTAAGAACAATTCAGTATTTAGATGGGGAGCTGTGGAAAAAGAAGCATTTTATTTAATCAAACAATCAATAATCAATGCCCCTGCTTTAAACACTCCTAATTTTTCTAATCATTTCACATTGTATACTATCGCGTCCGATTCATCTTATGCAACAGTACTCACTCAAAACAACGATCACAACTTGGAAGCACCAATTTCATTCTTCAGTTCAAATTTTCAAGGCGCAGAACTAAATTACTCTGAAGTTGAAAAACAAGCCTTTGCTGTGTATAAAGCCATCAAACACTACAAGGCCTTTCTTCTAAAATCCCATACAAAAGTAATAGTTCCTTTTTCTTCAGTAAGGCAATTACTGATCCAAAGAGAACTAGGTGAAAAAAGGGCAAATTGGGTTACAACACTTCAAGAATATGACTTGGAAATCAAGCTAGCAAAGATTGTTAGAGGCCAAGGTTTTTGCAGGTTATTAGCAGGAGCGTCCAACATTCTGGAATCAGGTGATACAGATCATATTGAAGAAATCAACCAGATAAGTATTACCGATTCTGAATCTCAATATGTAGATTTGATATTCTATTTGAAAAATGGACATGCACCTCCTAATCTCTCTTACAAAACCAAACGGGCTATTAGATTAAAGTAAAAAAACTTTGTTATCATTGATGATGTGCTTTTTAGGAAAAACTAAGATTCAATTTTATTAAGATGTCTGGAGAAACCTGAAGCACAAAAGGTCTTGCAGGAATTACACGATGGACCAGCTGGAGGACATTTTGGAGCTGACACAACAGCTCATAAAATCATCCATGCTGGATATTACTAGCCCACCTTATTCAGAGATACCCATGAGTATGTAAGGAAATGCCGAAGTTGTCAAGTCTCCAGTGGAAGACAAAGGAAACCAGCCTTTCCTTTGCAACCAGTTAATATCAATCAACCTTTTGAACAATGGGGACTAGACATCATTGGAGAGATCACTCCACAATCCTCCAAACAACACAAGTATATCCTTACTGCTACTGATTACTTTACCAAGTGGGTTGAAGCAATTCCATTAAAGACAACAAACTCTGAAGGAATTATAGAATTCATAGACCAATTCATCATTACCAAGTTTGGTGTCCCTAATGCTCTTGTTTTTGATAATGCATCTTATTTTTCTGGAAATGCCATGTTTGAGTTTGCTATCAAAAGAGGATTTAAATTGAAATATTCTGCAAACTAATATCCCCAGGGTAATAGTCTGGCAGAATCTACCAATAAAAATCTACTCAAAATCATTAAGCGAACTATCGAACAAAATCATAAAAACTGGCACAAATATTTAGTATTCGTACTATGGGCTAATAGAATAACGCAGAAGGCCTCTATAGGTACTTCCCCATTCAACCTTGTCTACGGGAAAGAAGCAGTACTACCGACCAATTTAACGCTTCCTTCTCTAGCCTTAGTTCAGTTTATTGAAGAAAGACCCTCTTCTTCTATCCAATTCAGACATGATCAGATCTTAAAATTAGAAGAAGAAAGAGAAAATGCCAAAATTACCCATGATAAACATCAACAGATAATCAAGTTATCATTTGATTCAGCTTCATCTAGTTCTAAACAGTTGCAGGTTGGTGATCTTGTTCTAAAATGGGACAAAGCACATGAGGATAAGGGTAAACACACCAAATTCCAAAAGATGTGGCTTGGACCGTTTCAGATTAGCGAGATAGGCCATTCAACATTCATATTACAAGATCTATCAGGAAAGAGAGATACTCTTCTTGTTAATGGCCTCATCTTAAAGAAATTATTCAATTGAGGAGGTAATCCCTTCTCTTTTAAATTCAGTAGGATTAGCAATATTTAGGATCATTAGGAAATAAGGTTGTAAAATAGCTTCTATTGGCCTTTGCTATATTGAAATGTTGCTTAGAAGAAGTATTTTAATATTTACTTTTGTAAAATAGACATCTTAAACAAGAGGAACAATTTCTAGGAAATTAGGTATATTAACATTATGAAAACCCCATTCTGCTTTTGTGAAAATCCTCTCAAGATTTAGGACTACTGTAAATCATTTTAATGTTTTCAAACTGGCCACAAAAAAGGTTATCAATATCAAAACAGAGACTGATTCAATCTTAGCATCCTCAACTCTTACCTTGTCATCCATCTTCTCTTAAGGAGAAAATTGTTCATCCCATTCATCCAAGTTTATGATTACTCAGAGTGTAATTCTAAAATATCTGATATAAAGATAAGGGGTCTTATTACAAGCCTACTTACCATGATCATTGGGAAATAGTCTAATCAACATTACCAACACTGCATACCAAAACAGGGTAATGGCTTATAAGCATAAGACAAGGGGTCTCATCATGAGCCAGCTTGTTCGATTATAATACAACCAGTGAATGGAATTGTCAAATCAGCTGGTAACCAAACCAGGACAATGGCTTTTTATCTTACAAAAAATAGAAAGAAAAGAAACCCAAAATATGTAAACATGTTTTGAATTCATTCTTTTAATCATACTCTGAGATGGAGGGATCGTGAACAATCAAATGGTTAAAAGGTATCCCTGTCGAAACTATGAACGTTTGCTGGCAGCAGAGGCTCTACCTGTGACAAAGGAGTCAACCAAAATGGCTAAGTTGAAAAGGTGTTTTGTTTTATCATTATCAACCAATAAAGGCCAATTTAAAACTTAGAGTGTATTTAGTTTTAACATGAGAAAGAAATTAGCAAAAACATGTCTTTATTATATTCAGAATGTATGTATACTTAGTTATATTAGAACTTTCCTTTTTGACAAGGTATCTATGTAAAGAAAGTTCAAAATTTCAATAACTTTTTCAGAGACAACTGTTTCTTTCAGCGAATCGCCAATTGTTGTGCTATACAACAACAACCCCCCATTTCAATTAATCTTATTTTAGAAAAATTATAAATTGAAATGGGTCCCTTTTAATTTAAAATTGGTATTAATCCATCACTTTCCAAAAGGTTCCGAAATAAACAAAATAGCTTCAAACCCTTTGAAATAATCGGTCTTTAAAATAAAACGAATAATCCTTTATTATTGCGATAAAGCGATCGCAAGATCGCATATCGCGATAACAAAAGGATGCATAAACCATGACCCATTGATTTTCCCCGATGCGATAAAAGCCAAATAGCCGATGGATAATCGGGAAAACAAATAATAAAAGGCCCCTCCCCTTTGCCCCGATGCGATATCGCAATTGGCAATCGGGGAATGTGACGCGAACATAACAAGCTCTCCTCATTCAAACTCCCGATGCAAGTCTAGCGATATCGCATATCGGCGATCGGGGATTTCATAAGACTCAAATGAAATTACCTAAGCCTTCCTCCGATTGCCGATTGCGATGAATCCAAAAGCGCGATTTTCGAAAAAGATCAATATGATTTCGCTATATTATGTATTAATTATCATTGAAAGCCTTTTCTCTTCCCAATAGAGATTCGCTCACGTCCAACCGCCAAAAAATCAAATCCACGCTTAAAACCATTATTTGGCAAATAAAGGATATAACGAGCAATTAAGCGATTGACAGGTATTAACGGCCAATTAATGAGGAGTCATGCCTAAATCCTTTCAGAGATTTGCATCCGCGGGAGCTTTATGATAAATCGTCCATTTCCCATTAATTGACACAATTTCTTCATATTTGGTTTTAGCTATCTATTCTCTGCATTACGTCTATCTTTCTCTTGCGCAAAATTTTTCCGCAGTAATGATGGGAAAGAAATCTAAGAAGTCTGGAATGCCTTCGGCTCTTATGATAACAGGACAACATGCCACTGATCTGGGACCAAGCAAGAAGGGATTAATCTCAGATACCACATGTCTCGGCCTTGGCAACACTACTTGGCAAAATATTTACAACCTGGTTGAAGCCGAGGAACCTGAGCAAACATCGGTACAAGCCTCAGCAGGTTCAAGCCGGAAATACGATGCTACTTTGAAGGATTTGGCTGATTCCTACCTTCATAGGATAGCAGCTAGAGAACAAATTCTTCCATATACGGATGTGGTGAGATGGGCAATTGAAGCGATTCCAATTACGGACAGAAAATTCTACACTGTCGATGGAAGAATATTTGGTTCATTTCAGCCCAACGATTTTGGACAAATGTACCACTTGCCTGAGCCAGAGAAGAAATATAATAAAGCATTCCTTGAGAAGTTTCGAGATGAGAATGAGACCGAGTCAGCACCTATAAGAGAATGGAGATAGAACCCGGCGAAACACAAACATGAGTCTTCGGGTAAGTACTCCGTCGACTCTTTATGTTCTCCTTATTGTTATGCTGGAGCCATGATGTGCCGACTATGGGGATTAAATGATTCTTCTAAGTTTTCTATAGAAATAGTTCCTTTGATAGAAGCAGCATGTAATAGTGAAATTATGGATTGGGGGAATATATTATCGGATAAGTTGGCCACGACTATTCTTGAATTTAGAAACAAATCCCGTGTTACTGATAGGTTCATCCCTCCATTCTATTTTAGTGCCTACATTTTGGATACCCTCTGTTTCAATTCCGAGTTTCCTATTTTAGGGTGGAGATGGACTCCATAGGACCCTATGCCTATTCATATTTACCACCAGAGGCTATGGAAAACTAATTATAAGCACCATTTATACCAAGTCTGCAATGGATTTATGCTACCTCTTTACTATGCAATTTTTGATAAGCCTGCCCCTAAGATCTCCTCTCAGGCTGAAATTTACTTAACAGCCCTAGGAACTTGGTTTGGAGAAGAAAAATTCACCTATGTCAGAGTTTTCGGCAGTCAGGCTAGACCTCATGTCCTCCCATTATACATACCAGACAAGCTATTAGCTCGTGAAATAGCATATCAGCTTACAATTGCTTCACCCACGAAAACTCTCAGAAATTCATAAAAGCAAGTTTGGCCTCCTTTTCCTCTTAGGTGCGGCATCTATACTCTGCATGATTATAAACATGCAGAGAAAGAGATAGAAAAAATCAACGTCTTAAGTCTCGCCACTCTGCCTAATAGACATTTCGACCCGAAGAAAATCATCTATATTGCCCTAGATCAAGCCAAGCTTACCAAAGTCGAGCACAAGGAAGATGAGTTTGATGACCTGTTCTCCTCCGCCGAGTCAATCTTCCAGGTACAACTGCTAGCTAGGATGAGATATCGCGACGATGGGTTGGTAGAATTTAGCAAACTTACAGAACAGAGGTTGCAAACTCTGCCTCTAGATTTGTTAGCTACTACCCCGACAGTTCAGTCAAGCGAGCCTGAGCAACAGCTTACTAATGAACCTCCTGCTACATCTACAATCTATGAAGAAGTCTAGAGAAGAGAGCAGGAGGAACTGCGAAGAATAGAACAAGAAGAGGCAGAGAAAAAAGAGCAGGAAGAGGAACTACGAAGAATGGAACAGATAGAGGCAGAAAAGAAGCAACAGGAGAGAATAAGGGAAGAAGAACAGAAAAGGCAGCAGGAGCAGACCAACAAAGAAATAAATGTGGATACCCAAGTGGATCCAAAATTGCTTGCAGAATGGCAACAATTCAATACCATTATAGGCAATCTTGAAACTTCAACGGAGGCCGAAACGTCCAAAGCTGCCGATATACAAGATACAACATCACAGGAGGTTCCAAACAAAGGAACCAACGGTCCACCCTCAAGTTCCAAAAAACCCCTCCGGTCAAATTGTTTTGCAAGTAGAGGACATTCCTCCACTAGATGTTTTCTATAGCCTGAAACACAGGGCTGTAATAAAACGACAGTGGAAAAGAAAAAGGATTGATCAACCTTCTCTGTTCCCTGAACAGACAATAACAACAAATGTGGTATGGAGAGAGGAATTTGACCCCTTCGATGACCTAACCAAGTTATCTCAGTATGCCGGTGCCTATTCGACAGCCACCATGGATAAGGCATCGGAGGTAAGCAATTTATTGAAGGAAAAGGATCAAGCGATCACTTCATTGCAAGCACAATTATCGACAGAGCAACAGAAGTTAGAACAGCTACAACAACAACTGTCCACACAACAACAATTAAACAACCAGCTAAATAAACAGTTACAGGAAGAAAAGCGGAGGATTGATTCGGGAGCAATTTAGAAATAGAAGGAATTATTAGAGGCATTATCAAAGTTAAAGGCGATGAATGAACAAATGGCAAAGACAAAAGATGAGCAAATTGCTCAATTATCAGCCCAGGTAGAAAGGTTCAAGAGTCTTCCCCAGCCGGCCGAGTTCAGAGCAGAGGCAATGCAAATCAACAAGGCATTAATAACACAAATAAGGTTGTTATGTCATGAAATCACCCAAGTTGAACCTTTATGCGACATAACATCATCTATAATAGATAAGTCAGTGGATGCCAGGCAGGATTTGGAACAAGCCGAAGACACTTTGACAGATTTTCTTACATGGCAGGACTCTAATGAGGGAAAGGCAGCAAACCTGCCCAAAATCTTAGAATCCCATAAGGAAATCCTATTCACAGAATGGCAGTCCCAATTAATGAAAGCAGAGAGAGCTGTCTCCCGATGCAAATTATCTACCAGCAATTTAATTGACTTGATCAATAACACTCTCTATTTATCTAACATGATTTCTCAATGTACACCAGGTAAACTACTATCAGCCAAGACATTAGAGCAGTCATGTAACCAAGAGCTTGAAAAGAACGGGAAATTAATCTCAGGGATTAAAAGCTTAACTTGGGACACCTATTGGTTGTTCCTGGTTAAACCATACAGTCAGAGAGCCGCCCTCAAATGCCTGATGGATGCAATCTGGTGTATTATTCCAAATATACATGATGCCACCTATGCTGCTCAAATCAATTCTCGACTCAGCCACCCTCAACAAGTGGAGCCAATGCTAGCAATATGCCAACTCAGGACAAAGGGCAAACAGCCAGAAGAATGAATCATCGTTGTCGATTTCCAAATCACTATGGGGGTGATATTTTAAGATCGGATTATACCAATTTAGTAGCATTTAAATTTTGCAGTTTGTTAGCTTAGTTTATTATTTATAGACCCTTTCATGCATTTAGAAAGGGTTGTAAGTTTTTGTATATGAATTAAGATTGAAGTTGCAATATTGTACTTCAAGCATATTCTTTTATGAAGACTGGACCAAATTTTTGCAAATTTTGACAATGAAGCTTTGATATGACTGTGCACTATTGCCTTTATTTTAAAGCATTTCTGAATCGAAAGAAGGAATTTAAATTGCGATTGGCATAGGGGATAATTCACAGCTCATATGGTACTATTATCTATGTCTGAATTTATTCCTTTTATGTGAATTGTTGTTTAGTCATTTATGCTATTATTGAATATGTGAGTGTATTTTAACAGTAAACTTTATGCTTTCCACTATTGGATGTTTACAGTTTGCTATTCTTTCAATCATGCATATATCGATAATATAAAAGAGAAGTGTAATATCACTTTATCAATTACTTCATTCAACTACTTGAACGAAGCAATTATCATTTAAATGAATGTCTTTGTTTATTGCATAGTGTCATCTATATGCCTATCAACAAACATAGATCATTAAACACTACATTGAAAGAATAGAAGTTTCCCGGGATAACATAGTCATTTACGTTTTCGTTCATAGTATAAGTCCTCCATTTATTATCATTTATTTGAAAACCAATCATTCATTCACCCCATTTTATTCACTATTGGGAAACTGGTCCCATTATATCTAGTCGGAGCCACCATCCCAGACGAAAAAGGAGTTGTATTAAGGTCCGGACCGGGTGGTTATCCCCCGATGTTGATGTAACGATTTTCGGGGCATCAACAGGAGGGAGGGAACCAAACGCATTGTATTTACAAAGGAAATTAATGGTGGTATGTGGGTACAACATGGGAACCAAATGTAATGTTTCAATCCAGCAATTAAGTCTTGATTTCAATGACTATAGAAACATAATTTTGACAGAAAGATGGAGCACAGACATGCGAATGTAAAGATGTTGAAGCTGAGGCAGGTAAGATATAGATAACAAGAAATATGAAGCTCCAACATACATACAATTGCTGAAACTGCATGCAACAATGTTGACCCACATAAATATTCTTTATGTTATGCGAACAGATAGGTGTTTAGTGCTTGACAACTCGTGAGTTGTTATGTGGTCCTCTCTAAACCAATAGTGCTAACCATTGTCTCAACATTAGACAACGTTCAGTGCTCAAAACAATTCACATATATAAATAACCGCATCAGAAGATATATCCACACTCATTATTCAACAAACAACCACCATTATTCAAATAACATGGAATTTAATTATTCAAACAGACCGACAGCCCTGGGGGCAGTGTAATACCAGAACTTCTTCAAGGTAATGAAAAACTTGCATATTACAATGTGCATTGTTGGGAGCAGCGTGGAAAATGGAAAATGGTTCCCCTATCTTCTCATTCGCCTGCATTGACATAGAGACAAGAATATTTTGGAGTGCATTCTTTTCAAATTGTTGTAATGGAATGAATAGTTATGATGTAGCACAATATAGATTGACTCCATTACTTGTTTGCTTCCTCCATAAATCGAGCAACTAGACCATTAAAGATTGCAACCCAAAAAGAGAAGTTCATGAAAACAACAGGCTGAATGTTGGATGAGAGATAATTGCAATGAGGAGCAGGTATTTGATGGGTATACCACGCATTACCCAAATTATCACGTAGAGGGCAGACCCAGATTATCACGTAGAGAAGAATATGGCACACTGTAGGAAATGCAGGACGGTGAAAAATGGCAGAAGGGAGTTACAATGGCAGATAGAAGAAAAAAATGGAACTGACTCTAATACCATGTCAGACCAGGCAGTAACTCCTTGAATCAATTCATTGTATTCATTTAGGTTGGTCTTTATTATAGACATGAAGGGAGAGACTGTTCATTTCATCTCTCAGTGACTCTTCATATTTTCCACTATTTGTTACATCAGTTACACTTATTTACCCAATCCTGATGATTAGGTGTCAACATCTTCACAAGTCCAAACACATCACTATGCACAAGCTCTAGTATCCGCTTCACCCTCTTACCACCAGAGGGGAAACTCGCCTGATTCTGCTTCCTATATACACAATTTTCAAAAAAATCAAAATCCAGAGAGCTATTACTCATACCTTCTACCATAACTTTACCATGAAGTATTCAAAGGCCCTTCTCTGCAATATGTCCAACACTTTGATGCCACAGCATGGTCTTCTCTCCAAAGACCACTAGATTTTCTGCTCCACTTTTAAGAACCACGGAATTTTTGCACCCATCAACAATAGTGCTACCTTGTAGCTTGTACATAGTTCCAATTCGAACTCCCTGCATTAATACCAGTGCCCCCTAAACCATCTTGCAGGTATCCTTCTCGAACATTGTTTTTACACCTGCATCATCCAACTTGCTTACAAAAATAAAATTTCTGGCTAATGCAAGAATATGCAAAACACCCGGAAGTGTTCTAACCCTTCCACCTTGTAACTTCAACTTTACTTTTCCATGACCAACGATTCTATCCTTCTTGTTATCCCCCAAGAAGACATCACCACCATCATATTTCTCATACTCACAGAACCACTCTCTATGGGGAGTGAAGTGAAAGGATGCACTTGAGTCAATCAACCATACCTCATGATCTACATGCGTACTTGAAGAAGCCATGTACACATCCCCACCTTCATCTGAGGTGGTTTTCACCTCTGCAGAAGGAGCATCATCAGATCCATTTCCTTTATCAGGAGCTTTAAATTTACAGCCCCTTTTGTAGTGCCCTTCCTTTCTACATTTCCAACACACCACCTGTATAGGTTTTCCTGGAGATTTAGATCTCCCTCTAGATTTAGATCTCCCACTCGATGACTAATTTTTGTTTTTGTTTTGGGATTGTCCCTGTACAAAAAACAAATCACCATTCTAGCTCTCCATATTTTTTTGTCTCATCTCCTCTGTCAGCAAGGATGAGACTATTTCATCAAATTGCAAGGTAGTTTCATTACTACATATTTCAATAACCAGACTATCCCACAAATTTGGTAGAGAACACAACAAACTAATTCACTTATCTTCATCTGAAATTTTGATATCGATAGACGATAACTAACTTACCACAGTATTAAATGCATTCAAATGCTCTGTCACCGCGTCTCCATCTTTCATCCTTAGGTTATAAAGCTTTTTCCATAGGAACAATTTATTCACCAGAGACTTGGATTGGTACAAAGTCCCTAACTTGTCCCACAAAGCCTTCGCCATAGCCTCCCCTGATACATTCAGCAATACTGAATCTGAGACACATAATTGTATTGTGCTCTTTGCCTTCCAATATAACTTTTTCCATTCTTTATCGGACACTCTCGTTTTCTTGGTACTCGGATCTATTGTGATCCATTGATCTTTATCCCCCAACAGATCCTCCATCTTGAGTTTCAACTATGTGGGCTAGTCATGGAAAGAATATAACACAAACCAACACTAAGCTTTCTTGTGGCCCCCTGTGGAAAGAAAACAACAAGTGGGATAATGTTGGGTTGTGCTATATTCCTTCCACGACTAGCCCACATAGTTAACTAGGGATTATGGTGGGGGGGGGGGCCATTTGTTGCACTGATTGCGTAGCAGGGGGGTGACAAGAAGTTTGAAGGGTGCAAGTAACCCCCCTTTATGGGGTCATGGGCAACGTGATAGAAAATTTTGTTTTTTGGACCCTGTGTTAGGTTTGGTGGACCTACCTATGGTTTTGTGCATGATTTTCGCACATGGTTTTAGACACAATGATTTTCAGTCCATGGTTTTGGACACGATGATTTTCAGTCCATGGTATTCAATGCTTCGGCATGTATAAATATGTATTGTGACATTGAAAGGAACATAATGAAAAATCAATCTGGTAGTCTCGATTTTGGGATCCAGGGGAAAATCTCTGTGTATATGTGTTTTATGTGTTATGCTCTCACATTGTTTATTTTCTACGTTTTAGAATTCATATGTAGGTAATTTCTGTATGGGGTTAAAACCTACAGCTCCTCTATCGAAATATACTGTAGCAACATGATCCTCTCGACCTATGAAAAGCCATGGGCAACAAATCTTGCCTTATGCTTCTTCACACTATGATCAACAGCTTGCTTTACCTTGTAAAGCCAAAAGGAACTCACAACTGACTTGTTCTCTGGTCTCGAAACCATGTCCCAAACACTGTGACAAACTATGGAGTCATACTCCTCCACCATAACCTCAACCCAAGTCGGCTGTTGCACTGCTTCGTCAAAGGAAGATGGCTCGGTCTCAACACATTCCCCAGCAAGGGAAATGTATCTAGTGTACTTCTCAGGTGACCTCCTCTGTCTGCGCTAAGAATATGGTGCTCCCACATTCTCTCTTGTATCCTCCAACAATCTGTCAGCTTCTCTTGTGCACTTTCGTCCATATCTTCCATATCTGGAAGACTCTGCTTGAGTGGATGTCTCCACTCCTAGAACCTATGCATGTGGCTACTCCGCATCAGTCTAGGGCTCCTCCTCCTTAGAAACCAACAATTCCTCCACAGCCTGTAGGTGGAGCTCCTTTTCAAGGGAAACTCGCATGGCCTTCTGCTCATCAAACTTGAGATCTCTATGAACCACTGTCCTCTGACTGGTAGGCAAGTACACCTGATAATTGTGAAGTGTATCAATGTACCCCACAAATATCCCCAACTCTGTTGTCGGCCCAAGCTTCTTTCGTGCATCCTTTGTCACATGGAAATATACCGATGAGCCAAAGATCCTGAAGTGACCCACATCTAGTCTCTTTCCAGAGAAAGCTTCCTCTGGTGTCTTCATCCCAGGTATGTGATGCAGGCTTCTATTCTACAAATAGACTGTTGTGTTGCATGCCTCAACCCACAAGTGAAGTGGTAGGCCTTGGTCATGTAGCCTTGCCCAGGCTGCCCCTACAATAGTTTTATTCTTCCTCTCGGCCACCCCATTCTATTGTGGGTTATGAGGTTCCATCACCTCTCGTTTAATTCCTTCCACTGCACAGAAGTCCTTAAACTCTTGAGAGACATATCCTCCACCATTGTCACTTCTCAAGGCCTTGATCTTCTTCCTTGACTCTTTCTCAACCAAATATTTGAACTCACAAAACTTTGTGAAGGTTTGGTCCTTCTTCTACATGAAATAAATCTAGCACTTATGAGAATAGTGATTAATGAAAATCACATCATACCTTTGCTTCACTATGGATGCCATCAAGAATGGTCCACACAAATTAGTATGAACTCGCTCTAAGATAGCCTCTGCTCGACTGTCTCAATCATGAAAGAAAGACTTGGTGTACTTTCCCAAGGTACAACTTTTTCATGTGTCAACTTGCTCAAGTTTACCTTTGGGAAGTTCTATAGATATCTGTTGCATTATCTTCAAAGCTCCATGATGCAAATGGCCCAACTTCCTATGCCACAACTCACCAATATCTTGGCTTTACACCAATTCTTCTTTCATACTCAATGCTGCACAATCATCTACCTCTAGTTTATAGAGATTCTTCACCCAAATCCCTATCCTCTTGGTTTGACCCATGTCTATGTGTCTTAGGAACGCCTTTCCTTTACTGAAGACAACATCATAGCCTTTGTCCTCCAACATCACGACTGATACCAAGTTTTTCTTCAATCCAGGCACATACATCACATTTGTTAAGGTTAGAGGATCTTCATGCTCCCTCTTAAAAGAAACCGTGCCCACTCCTGAAACACTATACCTTCTGTTGGGATGCAGACACCATATTACATTTCTTGCCCACACGGCATGCCAAAAGAGATTAGATTGAGTAGCATGTTAATCTAACATAAGTGAGTAGTAAGCGAGTTGGCACAACGTCAATGACTGAGTTGGAGCAATGGGCCAGAAGCGGTAAGCCAGTTATTACAACCTCAATGACCAATGGGACGGATGTTGCAACCTCAATGTCCAATGGGATGAATGTCGCAACCTCAATGACTGAGTTGGATCAATGGGCCAGAAGCAGTAAGCCAGTTGTTGCAACCTCAATGACGAATGGGACAAAACACGGGACGAAAGGTGATTTGCAGTGAGATGTCCAAATTTACAAGCTAGTAGACAAGATCTTATAATCAAACCATATTTTTTATTAAATCAATATTTAAAACAGAAGTGAGACGTTCAATTGGGTTTTGAAAATAAAATGTTAAATGTTGATATAATTTTACATGATGTTGTTTATAACATATTCATATGGTTTTATTTTGGGTCATTTATTACTGAGTTTATTTTTATAATTATTTTAAATTATCAAATTTCTAAATAAAATTTATCAACAAAGTTTTATTTGAAAGTTTTAATATATATTTTTATTAATTATAGTGGAAATCACATAATTTTTGGCCAACATGTTTCGAACCAACAAGTGTAGTTTCAAAACCCCTGATCCATTCATTATGAATCACGCAAACCTGAATTCAGAAATTATAGAAGTTAAAATTTATAAAATATAAAAAAAAATATTTATATAATGTATAATAATTATTACATTTATTTAATGTTAAAATGTTTTGTTTTGTTTTTAAATTTTTAAACTATAAAGTTCAATCTTTTAAGATGTAATAAATTTAAATTAAGTTAAATTTAATTAATAAAAATAAAAAAATCTAATTTCACTATACTTTATAGTACTCTAAGGGGTAGAATTTAATGGTGGAAAATGAGTAGTTTTTCAGCATTAGATTTTGGAATCAAAGACCACCTACATATCATTTTTTTTAAATTTAAACTCTTAGGGCGTAGATCAATTCAAACGTTGATTCAAACCTCTACTAACTTTGTGTGAGAGGTGGAAAGCTCAACTAACCTTATATGTGAAGCAACATGAATATGTAGATTAAAAGTCCAAAAACTTAACATAATTGCTAATTGCACTTTAAAAAAAAATATTGATTATAGCAATTAAAAGAAAATGATAATATAAACTCTGATATAATCCAAAAAAAGACAATTTATTTAAATTAGCTTGGTTAGTTTTTATTATAGTACATGAAAGATAAATGAAACAATTTATAATGTGACATTTAATGAATAAGTAGTTATATTATCCATAGTATTTTAAATGTTGTGAAAATATTTCTTATATAGTAATAATAATTTTGATATTATTAATAATTAGTATTGCTATATAAATCAAATTGTTTATATAGATATATATTATTGTGCGCTCTCTACAACTTAGTATAGGGTAGATGTGTAGGCTTTAGATGTAATGTAAGAAAGCTTGTGTGTCAACATTTTTAATTTCAATTATATTATAACTACTAATAATAATAATAATAATAGTTGGTCCTTTCATGACGTAGCTAGGGTTGCACTCCGGAGACTGGCTACACGCTCGCTGCTACACCCTAACCCTGTTGCACGCTCTCTCGACCTTCCTCGGCTCTCATGGCCCCTCCGGACTACTCACCGGAGGGGGGCGATCCCCAGCATGCGTTCTCTGCTCTCGTCAAATCTCTCCCACCACAATGGCCTCGCCCAGCAATATCAAAGTTTGTCAAAAAGCTGGACATTCTCCAAGAAGTTAATCTACCTCCAAACGTTCCTCGCATGGAAGCCCTCTCTCTTGTAGAAAAAATTCTCACCGGCCAGTTCACGGGCCTTTGGTCATCTCCAAGAACGGTGCAACGATGGGTTGAAAGAAATTGGTCTACTCAAAGCATAAGCATCCAACTGAGTCCAACCCTTTAAAATGAGAAAGAAGAAGAAGATATAGACATTGATTCAACATCCTCCAATCCTCAAGGGTCGAATCCCTAATATGAGGATCTAATCTAACCAAAACTGAACAAGAAACTCGAATCTAGGCATCCTAACAACTTGCCTCTAAAAGTGAGGAAACTAATTCATTTGTCTTCAAGATAATTTTTAATCTAATGAATCTACCTTCTAGTACTTATTATCCATAATATTTACATGCCTAGTCATAATTTACATTAGCAAAACACCATCTATGAGAGGAAACCCAAAATTACAATCTAGGCACAATGAAATGGAAATTCAGCACAATTTTTGTCCTATGCGTAGTGCCCAAGCTCTATGCGCAGCTCTTTTTGAAGGGCCATTTTGGAGGCCTTCTCAGTGTCCTGGATCTCATGATAGCTCATTGGAAAGCTCTTCAAGTATTGTTTCCAGAACAACTTGAATTATTTCATTTGAAGGTCATTTGACCCGACAAAAACATATTCTCCCAAGACTGCTTCTGTGTGTCCAAAAAAGGGCAAAAAGGTCATTTTGTAGGTGTTTTTTGACCTTTTGCTTGACCAGTTCTGCTCTAAAAGCTTAGAAAACGCTCAAGGTGCATGTACTCATCATTATAAATCCCAAAATTCTGACCATTCACTCATTGGATGCCCCTATAGGAAAAGCGTAGCGCTCGAGCCAAAATTTATGTGTGAAAAGTTGCCAAATTCTTCAAAAGGCAAAAATTCTTCAAAACTTGCTAAAAATTTGTGGAGAACACCACCATCAAGTGTCTTTGTTTGCCAAGGAAGCTTAAGAAAGAAACCTAATCCTATCATACTCCTTTTTGCCTTTGACTGCTTCTTTTAGCCTTCTTGTCATTTGCTTGACCCTTATGTTGCAAATCTTGTTCCTGGTCCTGTAATGGTGAGCCATGTGGTTGATGATTCGATTGTCCTTATTGGCCTTTTATAGAAGCTTCTCCAAATGCAATTTGACCTTGTCAAGCCAATTTTCTCTATCCTCCTCAATTTCCTTCTCAATTATTTGTTTTGTAGTCAAGGTAGCCGGTGTTTCTTCCTCTTGCATTACTGACTTGCCCTTGTCACTTTGCCTCTTTGCTTTGAGAAGTTCTAGATCCATGAGGACTTGTTTTTCACTTAGCTACTTGTTCTCTTTCTCAAGGTATGAAATGACATGTTTATCTCTCGCCAACTTTTCCATCAGTGCTTGGATCTGTGCATCTTTTTCCCTTATGCTTATGTTTTCGTTTGTTGCCTCATCTTGAGCCTCCAAGTCAACTATCTCAATGCCATGATTGATGTGTGGTTGTTCTGGTTCATCATCTTCCATCAAATAAAAATCCCTTTCCTCCTCATCATCAAGGCTTTCCTCCAGCACCTTTTCTTTCCCTTTATGCAGTTGTTGCACCTGTTGTACCTATTGTATCGATGAAGAAGGCAAAGCCCCTTCCACATTTTGTGGAGCAAGAACTTGCCTATGAGCTGATGAAGAAGGCAAGGCCCCTTCCACATCAAGTGGAGTAAACACTTACCTATCTTCTAAAAACAACTTTCTAGCCCCTCTCTTATATTTTTTGTAGGCTTTTGGCTTATGTTGGCTTAATGGGGCCTGACCCAGGTTCAGAAATGTTAGGCCAAACAAATCCCGACACTACCAGCCCTTTTGGCAACATTCCGTGGAGCGCGAACTGAAGTCTCACCTGAGGTAGTATGGGAGGGTGTTGGAACCAAGTGTTTCTGCACCCTAGGGATGTCATGATGAGTTCTGGAAGGTTTGCAGATCAATCCCTTGTGCTACATTACTACCACTATGCTGTCTGTTCTGAGCAACTACCTATACACGTCTTGAGCGAGACTAATTTTAACCCCTTTCTTTGCTTAGTGTTATTATAGACCTTGAATTACCTTAAGGAGACACAATATTTTTAGTTACCAGTTATCCTAACCAGATATGTGTGCAATCATAAATGGTGAACAGATGCAAAAACAAAACAGAGAAACATATATGAAATATTCCAAAACTAACTTATTTTTATTAATTCTTTGTCCAGTTACAATCTACTTTCTACCCTGCGCACTCAACTGCAAGGGTCCATGCACACAGCTGTGGACTCTACTAGGCCTCTGTGCACACAGCTGCAAAGCCTCTTCTACAACTACGACCTGTGACTCAAACTTACAAAATTTGATCCAATATTACTTTCAGAAACCCATACACTTCAGATCCAATCTAAACTTAACTAACTTCTACACCTAGAGCCTTGCTCTATTTATACATTCCTATGGTCTGCAGACCATGGGTAGGCCGACACATTCTAGGTTAATTTACAATATTTTAGGGCAGACTACCATTTGACTTGACTCATCACACCTCACATTCCATGCATTTCACGAAACCTTTATAATATCAATACCTGAAATTGTGGGCTTTAAGCCCAAAAACCGTTACGCGGGGGATCCATTGTCCAACAGGTCCCCAACACAATCATCGTGACTTGTCCTGAGTCACTTGGCTGGTGCGGTGATCTTTGCACGTATTTCATCCAACAATCTCTGCGCTTCGCGGACATCTGCCACACATTCCTCCACTATCTGTTGTATCAACTGTGTGCAATTCTCGGATGCATTATTGTCAGCGGCCCCCTCTTGCCTTTTTACATATACATCCTGTATCTGGGCCAGCTTCTCCTCAATCATGGCAATGAGCATGAACACTTCGTCGAGCTAAGGCTAGATGTGTACTTTAAGCCTTGCTTCTTTCTGGCATGCGGTGTCCACCTGTTCTTTCAGAGTCTAGGCCTCCCTCATCTTGGCCAGTCGCTGGGTAAGGACGACCGTCTGTGCAGTCCCCCGAACATTGTCATAAGCATGCTGTAATTTTCATGCTTCTGCTTCTAACTGTTGTAGCGTTGGATTCTCCTGTAATGAAGTGAGGATGACGAGTGACTGATTCAACAATCTGTGTAGTCCTGGACAGCATGCCCTATTTCTTTCAACCCTGATTGAATAGCACAGTGGCACTGCTCTCAAACTTCCGGGGGTGTAGAGGATGGTACCTTCATTCTTAGCTCCTCGATCTGCAAGTTCAGCTCTAATTGGACCTTCACGGCTGCCTCCTTGGTCCTGCGGACTCCAGTTGCTAGTTGATGAATTTTTTTAGCGGTGGGGAGTCCCGCTAGCATGGCCAACTCCAGAATGCTGCTACAAGCCTCTTCCACTACTTGCTCTAATCCATGGTTTTGGGCGACCATGCTATCGTGCTACAGATTGAGATGTTCTAACTTATCCTTCTTCTCACTCAAGATTTGGAGAGCATAGCCTTCCCAAGCGCGAAGCTCTGTAATTACCCCATCTTGTAGCTGGTATAAGGTTTCTCTAGGAAGGGTAGCCAAACTCAATCTTTAGCCCCTCCTATCCCCTTCGACTTCTACTAGGTTGGTACCTTCTGGTAACACCAAAGTGTTCATCTTGTGTGTGCGCACCATCTGCTCAGCTTCATCTATACGCTCCGAAAGGTACGGTGTCATTGGTCCTGGGGTTCGCACTTATAAGGCCTGTAACTGTGCTTTGAGCACCCCCAACATAGTTGTTTGTTCCATCATTAATTCTGCTAGAGCATCCTTGTCAATAAGGGTTCCTCCCATGGTCTTTGTTGTCTTTGTTCTTTTTGGTGTGGAAGGTTGCTCCTGGACGAGCGACCTCTTGTGTTGAGTCACATTCGTGCATTCCTGTGTCTCCACCTCCCCCTATATATCCTGCTCCATAGATATTTATTCGCCTTCCTCGGCCTCCTCAGTGGGCATGGTTATGGTTTGTGTTATTTTCTCTAGTGCTGCTACCTCAGCCGTCATCTGCTGCGTGGCCGCTTCCTGTTCCTGACGCTTTCTTTCCACTAGCTTCGCAATGCGTAGCTTGGTCTCCTTCTTCTTCTGTTGAGTTGTGATCTTTTCCAATTTCGCCAAGTCTGGGGCATGCCACTCTGGATACCATGATGCCATTACTTCGAATATTGCATCATCTGTGGCAATAAACGACAGCTTTTCCCATCCTCAGACTGGATCCTTGCATGCCCAGATATACAAGTTATGCATATCTGCTTTGCATTCTACCACACTCTGTAATGTGTTATATATCTTCGGTGACAAGCGCGGCCTACGGTTGATCCACGTTCGTAAACTTGCTTCTACAAATGTCCAAAATATCTTTATCTCCCAGATCCTTGCCACGTCTTTTGTTGCCCAAAGCGAGGTATACCTCACAGCCTTGGGTATGTTCCACTCCACGGCGAGAAACTGGTTGTCTACTGGCAGCTCCCCAGCAACCAACAAGATGGATAAGAGAACCCATGCATAGTGGAAGGTCTTACCTTGGTCCTGAGCTTCCCTACAATTCATCAAAAATTCTTCACAGAGAAACAGCGCCCAATTGAACTGAACTCCTTCTACACACTGCTCCGCCAACGCAATTACGGATGTTGGCACTTCGTCTGCACAGCATTTCCTCATGAGCTTGTTGGCTAGTAGTTGGGTGGAAACACACACCCATCGGTCCCCTATACTTGCTATTACATACCCTCACTTCCTTTTCTCTAGCTTATATTTGGCCTTCATAACTTCCATGAGGCCCAAGTCACTAATTTTTCCGGCGATGTCTGTGGGATTGCTTCCTTTAATTGGAAGCCATGAAATTCGATGAATTAATTCAGCAGTGATGGGAATCGGCTCCTCCAACCACATATACCTGTCATGTACTAGACACAGTAGTTGCCATACAAAGATTGTGATAGGCATGCGGTGGTAGTGGGGTATCCACCACAGATGAAGTAACCCTGCCTTCTCCACACCACGCAACCATTTCTGCTGTAGTAGTTTTTCCCAGGCCAGTTGTGGGAACTTCTCACTATCCGCAAGGTCCTAGTCTTCAAATTTTATATTCAGTACCCATCCCAGTGGCAGACCATCAAACCTTATATTATCTGGAACGCACTCTTTGTGGCCTCCAAGTCCTTCAGTATCCTGGCTATCCCTTTGCATGGGGGAATGTAGGGGGGTAGCTCTATCACTGAAGGGGCTCAAGAGAAATTTTCTACCTCATCGTCCTGTGCCTCAATTTGGGTGATCAGGGCCTGCAGATCTTCTTCCTCTTCCTCTATTTCAACGGTGATAGGTTTGTCCTTCTCTGCCATTGATACTTTACTAACTCTTGGGTGTCATGGTGATACCCAGACTGGCCCCATTGGCTACTTGTTTTTCTGTGGTCACGGCATGGGTGCGGACTATGGTACCTCTGGTGTGCTTGCTACTTCTCCAAGCTCCTCCTGGGTCACCCAGGGTTCTAGGGTAACTTCCGTAAATCACACTCTGGTTCTTGACATTGTGTGGATATGGGATTCACTTGGTTGCATACTTACGGGTGGCAAGGTAGCTTGGTTCTCGCTGCTTTGTATTGGATCAAATCTCAAACAACCAAGTGTTGCTCTGCAGCTACCCCTTAGACTTTTATGGTAACTTTTGAATTTAAACTCGGCCATTCCCTCCTTATCTAAGTCAACAATACCTTTTTCGCGACAGATCATCCCGAATCTAGCTCTTAACTCTTGTCTTAATGGCCGACTGCCCGCTCCTTTCTACCTTAAATTAGGGCTCTTTTCATGAACAGTGTCATCAACGGTCACCTCCCAGCCTAGCCGCATAGCAACATAACTCCTTATGCGCGACCATGATCCTTGTGATAGACTGGCTTTGCGCGAAACCTCTTTTCCGCGCAACTCTTCTGCAGACTTGTTTAGAGTCCCCTGCCTTCTTTCAACTGCGCGAAGCGCTGAGGCTGTGCTTCTTGCAAAGAGTCAGGTGGTCACACTCCAAGTGCGAGGCTTCGATTTCCCTGCTAGCCTAGGATACAGGCATCCTTCGACTACCCCTACGTCTATTAGTGTCGCATCCTTCTTGGCGTGGTATGCTCCCTCGTGTAATAAGATGTGGTTGCAGCCATACTAGCAAGGTCGCAACTCTTTCTAATATAGTAGTAGGGCTAGCCAGGCTCGATCCTGACATGCTTAGTTTTGTGTGGCCTACTTGCATGACTTTGTCTTTTAGTTCATTAATTTCTTCATCTAGTGTTGTACTTCTCTTCCTTAGTCGTGCCCACACGTCATCAAGTTCGCGAAGTCCCATGCTCCCTTTCTGAAGGTCTTCTTGCAACTGCCTAATTCCTCTACCCAAGTCCTCTCGTCTTGTTCTACTAAGGTTTAGGGCCTCTCCTCTATCTCCCTGGGTTCCTTCATTCTGGATCTTGTTGCACTATGGTTTTTGCTTATGGCCCTATAGGCCCATCGAACTGCTGGTACGCATAGGTCCCAATCTATCCGTCCCGCCTGGTAAACTTTATTCATTATTCCATGTAGCTTTGTGAATGCTTCATCGTGTGGTATTTACGGAGTGTGTCGTTTTTCCTGTTGATGCGTCAATTTATGATTTTTGATCCTTAGCCTGTGCTGTACTTGCCCAGCACTCATCTGTACCCATCGACACAAGTGGGTGCGGAAGTTGTTTTTCCATGGTTGACCAGCTTGCTTTTGATGCTGGGGACTTCTAAACTATAAGTGCATTTGTCTTCTCCATTCATGCCAGTTTCCAATATTTTTCTGGTGTCCTTGCCACCATCGTGTGGGTGTCACGCTCAACGCCCCTTCCATCGCACCATACCTTTGTTGTTTTATTTTTCTGACAACTCGGATTTGTCTAAAAATTCATCCACGCCTCCCCCTTATATGTTGGGAGTTCCCTTGCTTTGGACCTCACACACCGTAGTGACCTAACCATCATGTTGCAACTTAGTTTTGTTACTTCGTGCAATCGGTTTTTCCAACATTCTATTTCTTTATCTGAATCTGAAGTACATGAACTGTCGTGCTCCCACAAAATTCTTCCATCTTCAATCAGGTTCACACAATCCTGGTCTTGCACCGTTATCTGATAGATGAAATCCAGCTCATCATCATTTTCATCCTCGTGCATAGGTTTGGTGTAGCGTGCCCCTTTAGCCGGATCAAGCAAAACTACTACGCATAAGGACTTTTTCTCAAAAATCATTTTCCGCTTCTTCAAGTTGATGACTCCATTCATATCCGTGGCCCAGTCTATCCCTAACAACACAGGGTAAGGGTTACTATCATCCATAATCTCTATTACCTCAAAGTCAGTATGCATGCTTGCACCTTTGATATCCACTGTTACCCCTTGAAATCTTCCCATGATCTTTTGTTGGTTCGCCATTCGTAATTGAATAGGAGACCACTGTAACATGGGCCTGCCCATGCATTCCCAAGTCTTCTCTGGTAACACGTTCGCATCCGAGCCCAAGTCGAGGACTACCTAATCCATCTCATATTCACCAATTTGCGTCGTCAATTCATTCCCTCCCAGTGCGTAAAGAATGCTTCCCCATCTTTTGCACTACATGTGGTTCCCCTGATCCTGTGCACCTAGTGATCAGCTCTTGGAGTCATTTAATTGCCTTATTGTCTCATAGCAGCTTCATGCATGTCTCTAAAAAGGTAGTAAGCATAAACGGATCCATTCCCAGTTCTGGTTGATCCTTACTACCTGAAGTAGAGGCCTCCTTGAAGCTCTTCTTAGCTTCCATAACCATTTCCGTTGTGCTTTTTGAGTCAAGCTCAGATTCCCTCGTAAGAGCCTTGCGAACCCATGTATCATCCTTGGGTTGCTTTCCCTTATCTTCCCCTATATTCGTGCCACTTCTAAGCATGATATTCACATTGGGGTCTTCTTTGTGTGGTTCAGACCTCATCATTTGGATATTTAGAGTTTGAGTAAGTTGTAGTACCCCTTTCTCGCGCATCTATGCGATCAACGTTGGACAATCTACTACTTCATGGTCCTAACTGATAACAATACAAACAACATATTCTAGTCGGATTCATACAGTCGTGTGCGTAGTGCCCAGGTCCTCTGAAATTGTAGCAGATTAACTATCCATGACCTCATCCGAGTCCCATTCCTCCTCGCCCTTGAAATCCCCCCCCCCCTCGTGTGATTGCTATAGCTAGATTGAGACCTCATGTTTCTATCTGCATTCGATAATCTGGGGTCCTATCCATCATTAGCTCATAGCTCCAACACATCCACTCATATTAACCAATTGATCTACAAAAATTATAGTATAGTTGCTACAGAGTCTGGGTATACTTCTGCAACAGGTGACAGTTGTATGTCGCGTGCTTTCCTCCCACCTAACAAATCGCACACCAGAGTGTGGGTGCCACACTTGGCTTTGCTTGTACCTCTGGTCTCAATGGCATCAGTCCCCCTCCAGCCAAATAGTTCACGAATACAGGACAGTGATCCTTTTTGTGACCCTGGCCTTTTCATTTTATACACCACACTTCTTCACGTGCTCCCGGCCGGGGTACCCTATCCTGTTTCAAACTCTTCATCTCCAAGCATAGGTTTTGTAGATGTGCATGGATTGGTTGGACTCCCAACCCCAGATCCTCTATCACCATATCATGCAACCTCATCGCCATTTCCAATGCTTCGACCTAGGTTGAGAGCTTCTATTGTCATAGAGTCATCCTCAGGTGTGGTATCAAAGACGCCACAAACCATGCGCAGTGCTATGCATCTGTCAGTGTCATATTAGCCTTGCAGATCGTACTTTTGAGCCTTTGATCCAGATCCCAAGGGGTATTTCCTGGAAGCATCATGATTTCCTTGAATCCGATGATCGACTGCGTTTCTGATTTCGGCCAGCTAAATTCTCTGTTCAATGCAATTTGGATCTTCGCTATTCCGGAATTCGGGTGATCATTCGAGTGCTTGATATACCATGTCAACACATGATCCTATAGTGCACTTACCAACATGGCCTTATTGATGTTATCATCTGTAACCCTGTGCACTTCCCATTCTGCTCTTACTATGAACCAAAACTGATCTGGGTCCTCGTTTCCTACTCCTCTGAATACAGGCAACTTGATCGCACTAGCCATGCTAAACTGCTGGTTAGGTGGAGTTGTTGTGAGTGAGGACGGAGGCGAATGAGGTGATTTGGGTGGCGACATATGTGGGGATGGTAACTGCGGTATGCGTTGCTTTATCAAACTGACCGTAGTCCTTGGAGAATCCCAAGCGCGCTCTTCCTCGCCCGCTCGCAGAGGTGAAATTAAAGGATTGTTTCCTAACCCTTCGATACCTTTGTAGGCCTTTCCACTCCACATCGTTCAACTCATTAATGTATTCGCATCACCCATTTTTCACATAATAGCATATTAATCCAAGTATTCAAAGACTTGATGTATTTACCTCGCGGTCCCTTAAGAAAACGTCTCTCTGCTTCGCTATAGCTGACAGTTTTGTCTATCACAAATTTAGTGATAAACTCTCCTATGATCTAATCCAGCCAGTGGTCTACAACCCATGCGATCTTATCTTTAGATGCATCTAGCCTGTGCACCAACTCGGGAGTCCACACTATGGGTTGATCAAGCTTGCACCTTCCCTGGTTGTCTGCTATCCTTGTGATCCACTCATACAGTTCTGAAGAGAAAGACATGAAGAAGATCTCATGGATTTCCATATATACGTAGTGATCCAGCCACCTCTTTTTAGATATCTGTGGGGTTTTGTTTTCTTGTACCACGAACTAGTGAAGCTTCTGATCCAACAAATCATCAATTTCCTTCTTCGTAGGGTTCAAGTGTTCTGACATCAGACATCCCTTAGGCAGATCCTGATCCTAGCAATGGAACCATTTTTTGGCTTAATGGTGCCTCACCTAGGCCAAAAATGTTTAGCGAAACAAATCCTGACACTACCGGCCCTTTCGGCAACAATCCATGGAGCACGGACTGAAGTCTCACCCGAGGTAGTATGGGAGGGTGTTGGACCCAGGTTTCCGCACCCTAGGGATGTCTTGATGAGGTCTGGAAGGTTCGTAGATTGGTCCCTTGTGCTACGCTACTATCGCTCAGCCCTCTGTTCAGAGCAACTACCTTTACGCGTCTTGAGCGAGACTGCTTTTTACCCCTTTTTGTGCTTAGTATTATTATAGATCTTGAATTACTTTAAGGAGATACAATATTTTTAGTTACCAGTTATCCTAACTAGATATGTGTGCAATCATAAATGGTGAACAGATGCATAAACAAAACAGAGCAACATATATGAAATATTCCAAAACTAACTTATTTTTATTAATTCTTTTTATAGTTGCAATCCACTTTTTACCCTGTGCACTCAGCTGCAGCGGTCCGCGCACACAGCTGCAGACTCTACTAGGCCTCCGCACACACAGTTGCAGAGCCTCTTCTACTACTATGACCCGTGACTTAGACTTACAGACTTTGATCCACTATTACTTTCAAAAACCCATACACTTCAGATCCAATCTAAAGTTAACTACTTTCTACACCTAGAGCCTTGCTCTCTTTATACATTCCTATGCTCCGCGGACCATGGGTAGGCCGACACATTCTAAGTTAAGATACAATATTTTAGGGTGGACTACCCTTTGACTTGACTCATTACACCTCAGGTTCCGTGCATTTCATGGAGCTTTTATAATATCAATACCCGAAATTGTGGGCTTTAAGCCCCAAAACCGTTACATGGGGGATCCGTTGTCCAATAGCTTCTCAACAACTCTAGTCTCTTTAGCCTTCTCACTTTTCTTTACTTTAGCACTGCTGGAAGGCCTTTCTACTTCTTGGGGCACCGTTGGAGGAATTTGTTTGAGGGAATTATGGTATAAGGGATAGGTGGAGGGATTTATAGGAAATCTAGGGTTTGAAATTTGAAATAGAAAACTAACTTCAAAATGATGAACTTAATGTCGGGAGAATAGCTCAAGGATTGAACTTATTTGTTTAGAAGTCCTAGATGGCAAAAAACATGATTTGGGTGGTTGAGGTGATGTTTTGGTGCTTTTTGGTCCTATGCATAGTGTCCTCTACAGGTGCGTAGTGCTCCGGCTCTATGCGTAGCACCGTGCAAAATTGCACTGGCAAAACGGCCCTATGCACAACGCTCCATCCCTATGCGCAGTGCTCTCTCCTCTTTGCACAACGCCTATTGCTCTATGTGTAGTGCTTTTTTGTAGGCCACTTTGGAAGGCTTTCCTGGTGTCCAAATAAAGACCATGATAGCTCGTTTGAAATTTCTCTCTCTTGGCTACACAATGGAGCTATCAAGAACTAAAAATAATCAATTATAGCCCCTAAAAAGTCAATTCTCCCAAGACTGGTCAAAAAGTGCAAAATGAGGGTGCAAAAATGAAGTGTTCTCTTGTAGGAAACTTTTGGAGGTCTTTCTCAACTCCACATTGAGTGCATGATAGCTCATTGGAAAGACATTTTTGTTTAGTTCTCATTTGAGCATCAAAAAAGTCATTTGGAGACACCAAATAGAAGAAAAAATTATTTTTCGAAAGTCACTCCAAAAGTGCAGCAACTCTCCTGTAGCAACTATATTTTTGACATTTCTCTAAGACCATGACACCTGTGTAAAACATGAAGGAGGTTTTTCAACCTTGGCCTATTATGGACAAAAACCTCTCTCACTTTTGCCAAATCCATCCCTGTTTGGTCTAAAACATATTTTGAAGGAAAATCGGCCCTATGTGTGGCAAATGATTTGTCCCTTGGAATGAATTGTTGAAAAATGATGGAAACATGATGTGCATGAGTTGGAATGGCCTCATACTTGCTCAAATTAACTCCCTTATGTCTCATATACTCAGATGTCTCTGATTCCATAGCCAACCCTAGCTCAATGGATGAGAAAATTAGGGTTTAGTGCTTGTGGAAAATGATGATTTGGACACCCTTGGGAAAAGACAACTCCCTTTGGCATGCACTTAACCCTTTGAAACTTTACCTTTCACTTGACTATTTCCCTTGAAAAATTGATCTTTTGATGGTCTGGAATCTTTGGAACACTAAGTTAACATTTGAAAGACATAAAATTACATAATGAAATAAGCATTTATCTTTACAAATCATTTTCACATGGTGAAGGGATGTTATTTGATCACCCTTTATTTTATGGTCTTATGCAATGGAATGGAACCTTGGCAACCCTAATGACCTAATGAAACCTTGAAAAACCCTAAAATACCTAATGAGACCTTGAAGGACTGAATTCCAAGATGACATAATGACCTCATGAGTGACACAAATGGCATGATAAAAATAACTTTATCGATGATGTACAGTCAACAAGATATTAAACTATGCCAGAAAGTAATCACATTTAGGGAAGAGTGATGTTTTTTGACTAGGACTACCATCAATGACTATTTTTTTTGCATGACATAATGGAATGATAAAAAAATCTGAGTGGGACCCTTAAAATGATATGAAAAGAGGATTTTTTATCACTGATGGCAGGATGCAAATATTGACACTAACATCGGCCTTATTGGGGATGGAAGCTCCTTGGAGGTGTCAAGAACATTGTAGACCAAGTGCCTGACCATGTGGGCCATTACAATAAAAAACTTAAATTGAAATGCATGACTAAACGTTGACAACTTCAAATGACACAAACTGACTCGAAACTGACTTGAAATTGACTTAAAAAATGACTCAAGACTTAATTGAAACAAGTACTTACAAAACTCATTAATGGAAGTAGGCCATCGAGATTTGAGGGCTTCAAATACTAATGAAAACCACCTTCCTACTGAAGAAGTATGTACAATCATGTGAATTAAACCTTCCAATGTAACCAATCTAGCAGATGGCTATTCACTGAAATTCTGCTCTCACTTTCCCCTAGCAAGCAGAACAATGTACATGTAGGCAACTCACAATAAAAATTGAAACCAAGGCTTATGCTAATAAACCAGACAACATTCATCTTCTCCAATGCTTGCAAAAGAATGCCAAAGGGATCTTGAAAATCCTAAAGGACTGGCTTGTCTTGAGATCCAGCAGCAAAAATACAAGTATTCCCTTCTTTCTGATCTGAAAGAATAGTTGGTTACTGATTGATAGGAAGGCATAGAGAAGTTTAAGCTTTTTCTATCTGAGTGTTGGCTATAAATTCCTCGAGCATGAGAAATTCTGACTTGGATTTTGACATACTGTCTCTTTTAGGCTCATACTCCTCAATTTCATAGTCTAAGTCATTCTTAAATAGAAAACATTCTTCAAGATTATCAAACATGAGAGCCCTGTCATCTTCATGAAAGAAAACAATATATGTTCGCTCATATATAAATCTAATTTCAAGACTATCCTCATTTTCGAAAGTGGAAGAAGCTTCACTAACACTTCTTGACGATGTGAACACTGCAAACCTGCATTAGCTTGGGTTGTAACATGACATTTCAGGAGTTGATCTATCTCATCTTTGGACAGAGGAGATAGTACTATTTGTTTTCTTTTGCTAAAACAATAATTGTCTTTTTTCCCTCCTAAAGTTTGACAAGGATGTTGAATATTTTCATTAATTTCAAGCAAAGGAATATATAAATTTTCATCAGACTTCTGATTCATTTCATGTGATTCTTGTTGACTATCAAGATGCAAAATTCCTTCATCTTCAAGCAAAGAGGAAGCTAATGTATGCTGACTATGATCTTGTGTATCGAAGTGACTAGCTTTTCAAGACTGTTGTTCAAGGGAAAAATTAGAGAAGGCTTCAATGATTTCTTCATCATCACGATCTAAATCTAGATCTAAAAGAGCCAACTTGACTTTATGACAATCTGAAATTGGAACTTGATTTTCCTGCATACTGTCTTCTACTATGAGCAGATCTAAAAAAAGACCTTGTCTTCCATCATTTTCAATTGTACTAAGATCTTGAACCTGCTACAAATGTTCCTAAGCATCTTGATAAGTATCCTCTAAGCTCTCTTTATGCAGCTGAAATGGATTTTCATATAGGGCTTCCATGATCTCATCGTCCATGAAGTCATCATCTTCGTAAACTTTCTCAAGATTTTCAATAAAACTATAAACATGTTTACAACAGTTCTCAACTAATATTAAGTATGGACAGGATTCTTTATATCTTTCAAAGAACATGGTATGAAAATCCTTTAAACAGTAAATACAACCAGGTGGATAACTTTCATACCAAGATCAGGCTTCACCTTCCAGAGTGGTCATGAATATCTTCATCAAGCAGTCTTCAGGAAAATCAACCTTCAACTTGTGAGTACACATGTGAAATCTAACCATATGTAAAGCAACATCATTCCTATCATCATCTTTAAACATAGGCAAATTCCTTTGCCAAACTACCTTAGGAATTTTATTTGGGAAACCTAGAATGTGATCTCAGCTCATGGGAGCATACCTTCAAAAAACGAATCCATTTTGATAACAATGAATTCACCAAGAAATTCTTTAGGCTACTGGTTCTTGAAGAGTGGAGTTGCCATAAAAATTCTGAATCTTGGGATTTTTTGACACTAAAGTCGCCAAGTGAATGATTTCAGCCTTCGCATGCATCTGACCATTGTTCACCATCAAAAATCAGATTTGAACTTTGATGATCTTTCCCAGGGAATACGAAACCTTTCGCTTGTTCCCCAGTATGGTTGCCACTATGTTATCACCTGGATTGAACCTCAGGCTAAAGGAAGGCAATGCCAGGGTAACCACAAACCATGCTTAGCCAAGTAGATAGCCCTACTAGGCCAGGAGAGGGCTCTCTTCGTAAGGATCTTAGCCAAGATGATTGGATCAAGAAAATGATATTAAGCTAGGTATAGTAGCACAAGGTTTGATTTGATTTTGAAGGGTTTTGCTGGATCAGGAGGAGCCAAACAGTTAGGGCAAGGAAACTAGGTCAAAATTGCAGAGTTTTCGATGGGGAAAGGTAGGCACAAGGCTTAGCACTCTAGGGTTTGATGGGTGAGGTGATTCAAGGTAGGTGGGGAGCTAGAAAGAGCATGTAAGCAACACGGATTCTTCCTAAACTAAAGAAAACATAGATTGTGAATATTTTCTAGAACATAGCATAAATATTATGGGTTCTGCCTATCAACTTGAAAACATCCACTTAAAATAAATGAATTATTGATGAAGTACAAAAAACATTTTAACATATGATCACAATAGAGAAAACTGAACTAAACGTCATACCACATGGATCCCAAAGAAATAGCTACAACTTTTCATTAATCTCCTGCTGAAAATTGATACAAAATGATGTCTACTCAAAGCATAAGCATCCAACTGAGTCCAACCCTTTACAATGAGAAAGAAGAAGAAGATATATACATTGATTCAAACTTCTCCCATCCTTAGTGGTCGAATCCCTAAGATGAGGAGCTAATCTAACCAAAACTGAACAAGAAACTGGAATCTAGGCATCCTAACAACTTACTTCTAAAAGTGAGGAAACTAATTCATTTGTCCTCAAGATAACTTTTAATCTAATGAATCTACCTTCTATTACTTACTATCCATAATATTTACATTCTTATTCATCAATTACATCAGTAAAACACCATCCATGAGAGGAAACCCAAAATTGTAGTTAAGGCACAGTGAAATGGAAATTCAGCACAATTTTTGTCCTATGCGCAGCACCCAAGCTATATGCGTAGCACTTTTTGTAGGGCCATTTTGGAGGCCTTCCTAGTTTCAAAATTGAGATCATGATATCTCATTCTAAATCTCTTCAAGTCTTATTTCCAAAACATCTTGAATGGTTTCATTGGAAGGTCATTTGACCCCTCAAAAAACGATTCTCCCAAGACTGCTTTTGTGAGTCCAAAAAAGGGCAGAAAGGTCATTTTGTAAGTGTTTTTTGACCTTTTGGTTGACCAATTTTTCTCTAAAATCTTAGCAAATGCTCAAGTTTCATTTACTCATCATTATGAATCCAAAAATTCTTACCATTCCCTCATTGGGTGCCCCTAGGAAAAGTGCAGCATCGCATAAAGCCAAAATTTTTGCGTCAAAAATTGCCAAATTCTTCAAAAGGAAACAAATTCTCCAAAACTTGCTCAAAATTTGTGGAGAACACCACCATCAAGTGTCTTGGTTAGCCAAGAAATCTTCAGCAACCAACCTAAGCCTATCATCCTCCTTTTTTCCTTTGAGTACTTGTTTTAGCCTTCTTTTCATTTGCTTGAATGTTATACAACAAAATGACCTCCTCATCAACTCAGAGGGAAAAGATAGGATGACTGAAGCAAAGACCACAATTACAGGCCTTGATTCCAAACTAACGTTGGTTTCACACTGAAAACCTGCTTGATAAAGCTTGTTACCAAGCCTAAGGGTGCGTTAGTGACCCTACTAACTCAAGTTGTTAGGCGGGGGACAGTGTTAGTGAAACTAGATGTAGTTCCAAGGGTCAAAAGAATGAATTGACTCAAAAATATCTATATATTTGTTCCTAAAATCACTCAAGAAAAGAAAGGAAACATCCAAAATCGACCTATTTGGAGAAATTCTAATCTGAACAAAGGAGGCAAATGGGAAAGAGCTAAAAAGCAGGGCAAGTTCATTGCTTTTTCCCCAGTGAACTCTATGAGGAACTTGGCAACCCTAACTCGATTGCTACATAAGCAATGAGAGGGTCATTGTGAAAGAGGTCAGAGCATTTGAAAGGATAGCCTACTTAGTTGTTGATAATTGCCTCATATCTAAAGAAGTGAACAAGAAGGTAGAGAGAGAGAGAGCAGCGGAAGGGGCAAAGGAAGACTGATACAATAGATGGTTGTAATCACTCTTCCATTATTAATACAGAACTGCGGTTGTGTTCCCTACTCTATGGTGTCGGTAACATAGTTCATTAAGTTGTTCATTCAATACATGCTTATATGAGTAGCTTAGTTGTAAGCAAATATATTTTCGTTGTGTATTCATATATTGATTTTCAAGGTTGTATGTGGTGATTGAGTTTGCCTCTTCTTTGTGCAAGAATTGATTTAGAGTTGCCTTTGAGGGAGTTCCGCTTGGCTACATTGTGATCTCCAAACAAATACATACAGAGGCCCGAGGTAATCCCCTTTCCATACTTTGTTAATTGATAATTGTTTATGAACATGTGTATAACTTGGTAACATCTGCAGATAATATTACAGTCTATCGAAGGTCCCGGGAAGGCCTTTGAGGGTAGTTTTCATTCTCCATACACCATGCATTTTACCCCATAGCAGAATTGGCTACTCCGCTAGGGACTATACATCTAGTTCCCAGTTTACCTAGACTCTTCATGGTTCTCTCCTCCTTCTAAGAGCTCCCTATACTTCTGCAATCCCTTTCTGACCCACCAAGAATCTTGTTGCTTCTTGCTTACATACATTCATCTCCAAATCTGATCTTGAAAACCATCTTTTTGATTGATTTCCCACACTAACATAGGTTAGCAGGCTACACAAAGCTTTATAAAGCACTATGCATGTTCACAGGGAGCGTTAGTGGGCCTACTAACTCTCTGTAGCCACTATTACAGAGCGTTAGTCTCCCAATACCTTTATTTTCAGCTGTGTCTGTGGGCCAAAAGGGATAGGAAATCTTCTCATGGGCTGAAATAAGATCTGTAACTATATCTTGTCAACAAAATTGGTGTCCTAGAAATTTATTTTTAGGAAAAAAGTTTTGTTTTTCCTCTCTTAAAAACGTTTTTTCTAAAAGAAAGACACATTTTTTCTGAAAGAAAGACTCTCAATTTTTATTCATCCTTCTGTTTAACTAGTTATAAGTTGCTTCATTTTGGTTTCTAGTAGTTGTTAGGAAACATTGGAAAAGAATCTTTTGGTTATGCATGTGTTGGAAGACTAAAGATGCATGGAAGAAACTATGAATATGTGAAAAATATGAATATGTAGAATACAGCTTGTTTGCATCAAATTGAAACAAAAATTCAAAGCATTGTTTTTTGCATGATTTATTGAGTCAATAGTCTCATCACATTTCATACGTCAACTCCCCTACCAAAAACAATAATCAAGTACACAAAAAAAATTACCTAAAATCAATTCGTAAATCTTTATTGAGTAAACAAACATTAGTTAGGCTAGGATCTTGGGATAGGCATGTGAGTGAACTGCCCAAGGTTGAAAACCAAACTAGTTTCATTAAAAGAGAGAAAAAATCCTTCTGCACTCATATTACTAGGACCACTCCAGTAAAAGTGGAGCAAAATACGAGACAACATCAGACTTTAAGTGAAGGTAGCCCGCCTTCTCTTACAACTCCTTTGGGTATTTTTTGTATTGGGGATCCCTTCAAAGATTTCGGAACTGAGTCAAGGACTTAGGTATCCTGCCCACATAGCATGTTTTCTATGACTATTTCCCCCCCGGTGTTGTCTGTGATCAGAGGTATCTTTAGTGGCCAAACATTTAGGGACTTACACAAGGTGACTGGAATGGGCTGTCCTGGTACCTAACATGGACAGATCTACTATGTCTTCGATTTCTGGGAGGGTGCTCATCTTCATGAGAGTACTTGGCCCCTCAATCTGAGGATCAGGAGAAGCTCTAGAGTAATTGTAATTGTACATCTGGTCATCCTTTTCTATTATTCATTGAAATAATGGGTTTCATCTCTGGTGATCGATGCTTATCAGACAAGGCAATTTCCCTCTATTTGATGATTGATTCATTTAGTGTATTTTTTATATTTTTTAGGTACCTGAGTGTTATCGTTTAAGACTTTAACGAATATCCCAATAAAATTTATTGATAAAAATTAACGGTCACCGTGGCTACATCCGACCCTCATCGTCACTCCAGACGATTGTTAGGACTTCCTCCACTCATTGTGGAAGATCCGCCGAGTTCCACTGAACCAGATTCGCCATCTTCGAGGGATCAGTCTCCTAGATCTCACACGGGATTTGTTTGGACAACTGACAATTCAAGTTTGTCGGAGGATTTCTTTCCCGAAGGATTTCTTCCTCCCTTTAATCCTCCGCTCACGAATCCATTGGAACCTGTCTTGGCTCCCGTGGTACTTGTACTTCCTGCTTCAGTAGTTGGAACATTTCCATCTATCCCGTCGACAACTAATGGGTTGTGGGACTTTAGGGACACTTTTGGTCCTCCACCACTTCCCTAGTCAACAGTAACAACAACACTGGTAATGGTGAATCCCTCTATCCCATTTGTCCAAGGTACAACCACTCAAATTACACCCTCTACAAGTGGAACCTAGCCGATGCTAGGTTCCACCCCTATGGTGTCAAACTTCATACTTTCGAAAAGTGCCACATACAGGGCTCCCTATAACACTCAATGCGGCACTATGGGTGCGGTTCCCTTTTACCAATAATATGGTCAGCCGCCAATGTACAGTTCAAACCCCCAGATTCATATGCCTGGGGGGGTTCCCAATAGGCACATGTCGGTAGGGAACGTAACAGTTCCCCCTCCATTCTCAAGCATGCATGGTCAGTCACTAATTGACATAAGCATTCCCTTTGTCAATTAAGGACAAATGGTTAGTTCTGTGTCAGGCGGGAATCCTTGAGGGGTTCCCAACCAATCCATGGGGGCACCCTATTCACAAATTAAAATGATTCAAGGGGGCACCACTTATCCTGGGGGAAATTCGATACACCAATATCAAAATCCTCATGAAAATCCACTCTACAACACCATACCTAAAAGCAACTGCTACACCATGCAACCCATGTATAATATTGGGAACCAAACGATGGGAGGAGTGCAAAGCTCCTCAAGTCATCTATCATCACCATGGTCCGATCTGGGGCACCAAACTCTCTGCCTTTCTTGGAAATGTTGGATATACCTGAATTATACAAGCTGACAAAGGACCCCATCTATCATAACTTACAATGGTCGTCAATCCCGCATAAGATACCAATGGACATCCCTAAGTTCAATGGCAAGCAAGGGGAGGATCCGGGCACCCATATCGTCACCTACCATCTTTGGAGTGTTTCTAACTCCATGGTGGATGATAGTGTTCGGTTACATTTTTTTCCCCTCACCCTCACTGGCAACGCAGCTAAATGGTACATTGAGTTACCACGCGCATCAGTAAACACCTTCGATGCTTTAGCAATGGAATTCCTAAAGCACTTTTAGCTACCCATCTGCTATGAGACTGGGACAGAGCTCCTCACTTCATTTCTTCAGGATACCACCAACCACATCTTCGATCATATACATGAATGGAGATGTAGGCGGTTAGTCAAAGCTCCCCTCCCATACTTTCTCCTAACGGATTGGTTCTATTGGTCCTTAATTCCGCAAATTGCTAGAGATGTTTCTCTAGGTGGTGCAGTCATAGAAGACCAATCCATACGTCATGCCCAACACTTAGATTTGAGATATTCACAGTATGGCACTCTTTACGACATAATCCCCAACACCCCTAGCAACCCCAATGTTTCCACTACTCAGCACCCTGGAGTGTGCGCCGACGAGATTGTCGGTGCAACCTCTAGGGATACTATAAAACAACTCAGTGGTCACATCGTTAAGATGTTGGTGGACCCCTCTACCAAATCGACTACTCTTCCTACCACTGAGATAAACTTTGTGCAGTCTACACAAAATCTCAGTGGTAAAAAAATAAGAATAAGAAAAAGACCACTCCTTCTGAGGAGCAGTCAATAAAGCAGCCAAACCCAAAACAGAAGCCCGCTGCACCTACTGACGATGGAAAGGGTAAACCTGCCACATTTCCTTGCAAAATCTGTGCTAAAGACCATATGACCTATCATTGTCTGTGTCTTCAGGAATGCATAGAATACTTTGCTAGAAATGATACTGGCAGGACCCCCGTTGTCCTAAAAAATCCTTTCCCTGCTCAGCAGCAGCAAAACCTTATTGCAAACAAACCGCCACCGTTACAAGGGGGCAACAATGGTTCGTAGCATCCTTCAACTGGTGAAGGATCTTCTACCATTTTCACATTTTAAATGGTAGAAATCGCCACAAGAGCCAAATCTTATGGAGCTCCTATCGCTCATGTAGTAGAACCTTCCTCAAGTCCAAACCCACCGCCGCCCAACAATTTGCATATCGAAAGGCCGGTTGTGGACCTTGTAATTTGACCCCCAAAAGGGGCACTTCGATGCACAACACACAATACATCTGCACATGCCACCCAAAACTACAACATTGTAGAAGATTTGGCGCAAGCACCGTCGGCTATGTCAGCTCTTGAAGTATTACAAACATGCCCAACACAACAGAAAGCTTTGCTTTTGGCTATTGGTGGTATTGACCCAAAGGATTCTATCCTTGCTATTTTCGACATGGACAAGCGTAAACCTCCCCTTTTTCACCAAATTGCATTTGAAGTGCATATAACTTCGAAAGGTAAAGGTATACATAGAACTATCATTGACGAAGGTGCTTCTACCTGCGTCATGTCGGCTTCATGTTGGATCGCCCTGGGTTCTCCAACCCTATCCCCGCCTTTGAACTCCCTTAAAGCTTTTGATGGCCACACCTTTATCCCAAAAGGCTACCTAGCTAGCTATCCCATCACCTTGAGTGGGAAAACGGTAACAGTAGATATTGAATTTGTAGATCATAAACTTGACTATAATCTGCTTTTCGGCCACACTTAGACTTATGCCATGAAGGTTGTTGTGTCTTCGGTCTCCATATCATCCTCTTTACCTTCGATGGAAAGATAGTCACAGTGGACCAGCTGTCCTTTTGCACCCCAGATTACTATCCGTTACCTAGTAGCTTTGTACCCTTAGTAGGTGGTGTGCCTGACTCTTACGTTAGTCTTGGTACCGGTCTTTTGAAGGCTTCTTCCCTCATGGGTTGTTTCTCTCTTAAGTCGTCAAAGGTTTCATAGATGGTCAATATTCTTTCATCTATTCCTCATGAACAGACTGGTCCAGTTGAATCAGCCTACCAAGCCATTCAATTTGCATCTGAATCTCCGGTCACTTTGGTTTCATACAATGGTACCATTGCCCTCCCATAACCACTCCTTCTTTCGATCCACTCAATAAATTCCTACATATGGACGAATCTATTAGAGAGATCATGAGTTTATAAGAGTGACCTTGGGAGGACTCGCACCATCATGTTTCGATATCTGATTCGGACATGATGCCTCTAAAAATCCTATCCCCTGACATACCAGAAATCGTTTCCTCGCCCTATACAATCCTCCACACTTTGGAGGTGAAAGGAAATAGGGGAAATATTTCAAAAAAATTTATCGCCAATATTTATTTCATGACAGGCATCATGGAAAACATACAAATTGGAGGCAATCACAATCCTGAGGAAATTGTGAGCTTCACCTACCCGTTTAGGGACTTCCGTGATGTTTTTCCTTGGTCTTATGAGGAAATGCATGGCATAGACCCTTCTAATGTCCAGCATGAGATCAAGGAATATTGAGCATTCTTTTTATGGTATTTTTCTTGCTCATTAATCCGAAAAACCTCGAGTCTCCTTCTTTGGGCTTGTTAAACTACCACAACGAAGAATAGAGCACTTTTTGAGATATTTTATTGCTATTTAAAAAATAGAAACATCTCTGATTTTTCATCGTTGCAATCGTTAAATCCATACAACGATGGTCTGAGCAACTCTTTTTCAATCTTTTTCTAGCTCATTAAACTGAAAAAGACCAATGGAGCATTCTTTTTAGGGGCTTTTTTCTCGCTCTTTAAACTCAAAAAATCTCGAGCTTTGTCTTTAGGCTTGATTTGGATTTAATCAGGAATGCAACAAATTACAGAGATAACCATAAACACAGATATGCAGCGGAAATAATACTTCATTTCATTAATGTAAAATACTGAAATATGCTTACAAACAGTGATGGAAATAAACCAGCTAGGGCAATGGTAGCTTATCTCTGAGAAG